>VDFB02254745.1:0-75801 GCA_007258455.2 Sequoia sempervirens
CAAGGCCTTCTTCAGCTTGCAAACATAAGACTCCTTCCCATGTACCTCAAACCCATCAGGTTGCTCGATGTAAACTTCTTCCTCTATCACACCATTTAGAAAAGTTGTCTTCACATCCATTTGATGAATCTTCCATCCTCTAGATGCAGCAATGGCAATGATGGAAGTATAGTGAGTAACAGGAGCAAATGTTTCATAATCAACTCCCTCTTTCTGTGAAAACCCACGAGCCATGAATCTTGCCTTGTACTTCTCAATGCTCCCAACTGCATCTTCAAGTACTTGCATCAATCTTTTGACCTCATCGTCTAAGATTGCCTGCAATGCTTGCCTTAGCGAAATGGATTCCAGCATACACCTCTGTAGAGATACAGGGCTGTCCTCTTCGACCTCATCCTAGAACACTCTATTTTGAATAGGTTTGCGGAGCCACTAATGTTAAATCCAGGTTGACTGACTTGAGCAATTTTTATCTCAACTGCTGAAGAGGTACTTCAAGGATTTAGCATTTGGCTTTGCAACACTGCAACCCTTACTTATTCTCAGCGAGTCATAGAACTCCCTTTGAAGGTTAATTCTTCCTCTTTGAAGAGATGTCTTCAGCCATCCACTCGGTCCCAAGGCTACAAGATGTGTCTCCATTCTTCAACCTACAAAATCCATCAAGCTCTTCTTCAAAGCAATCTCTTTTGCTTCTTGATCCGTTCTTCAGCAGTTGTTGAAATTTCAGGAGGTATTCTAGAAGCTAATGCAAAGAGTGTTGTGAAATAAACTGCACAGACCAAACTATCTACAACCAGTCCTACTGCTAACACTGATGGGGACACACCAAGAGCCTCTGAAACTGCAACATAATTAACAGCTTGAAACAATATCAGAATAAATGTTGATGCTCCTGGTTGTCCCCCAGTAGTGCTGGAATCCACACATCGATATATGATCAGGCCTCAAGCTTGTCTTGAATGCACGATCTCCTTCAGAAAATCTTCAAGCAACAGATTATATGTGCCAACAGCCCAATCGCAATACTCCTACCCATGATTTGAACGACAACTGAATGCAATCGTGAATATTGTCCAATAATTGTCAATGAACATTATTAAGTGAATATGTGACTCCTTCAAACTCTCGAAATTCGTCCAACAGTGATGAAATGAACTTTTGTTTGAGAGTTCATTCAGGATTCACAAAATTCCTGATGTCGACAGATTGTAAAGCACGCCCTCAATCTTTTCGGGACTCAGTCCAGTCATTAACATGACTTAGCAACAATTGCTTCCACACGACCTGCTGTAGAATTATGACAATTGTAAGTAAATCCTTCAGACTTGAGTCCGCCAGCAATGAGATAACATGCGAATATTATGTGGCACTCTAAGCTATTGGCGTGATTTGGAGAATAATGCGTGCGGTTATTATGAGGACTTCCAATAAGGCGTTGGTTAGAAGACGCACCACTGGAAGACGAACACTGCAAAGTCTAAGGGATGGTGCTAGCCCGAGATAACTGGCAGATGTTATTCGCAGCTTTAGAAGGACGCCAGCCAAAACCCCTGGACGATGAATTTAGTCTCCATCTCAGGTCCCGATACCTTCAGACGAGCGCCCTTTTGACATCAAATAGTGGTTGTTCCTTAACAATATACATTTGTGGTCACCACAACGTGACAGATAGCTTGATTCCTAAGTACCATGATCAAGATAATGTAGAATTATAACTGAACAGAGATACCTTCACAAGGAATAATGATATCGAGATCAAGGAGGCATGTGATAGATCTTCCTGTGATCGTAGGCAAACTGAACCAAGAATCAAGAATTTCAAAAGCGACATTCACTCAGATCACTGAACAAGAGAAACACTCCAGGTCTCTGACGGGTAGATGATTTCCAGACTTGTCTTTCGCCCTTGCAATGGCGACGACATCCTGAAGTCAATCAAATCATATTATCCTTACTAAATACCTTCGACTTCCTTGCATATTTTCAATATCTCCAAATTTGACTTAAACAAATCTGATTTGTGCTCTTGAACCTGCTCTGATACCATGTTGTTGAGAATCATAATTCACTAAGTTTGAAGTTCTTCAGGGTCAGATTCAATCTACAAGAGCAGAATATCTATCAATTTCCATAATCTGCTTTGAAGATCAAAACTCCCATAAATATGGGTGAGGAAGACACGTCTTTAAGATTTAGGGAGGCACGAATTTAGGGAGATGCTTCTCATAGAGACACGTCTCTTCAATCCACATGTCTCTTATATTTAATCCCTTCGACTTTAACAAAGCCGACAATTTGTCATCAACCATAAATCAAGACATATATGCATTCGATTTAATAAAGCAGATTATACTTAGGATTGGAGATTTGATATAAATAATGATAATGCATGAATGCAATCATTATTTATATCTGACCGAAGCTACCTGTTTTCAACAATGCATCCTAAAATCCATTGAACTTTTGTTGCATTATTGGGTTACCCTTTTGAACAATATAGAGCGTCAGCAAATAATGCTCACGTTTTTTTGTGAAGAATCTATCATGACTTCCCCTGGTAAAATCTTTCATCTTCTCGAATAAATTTTCAGCTTTGATCTTCTGATTGCATGAATGTTTGAATTACTCCTCAGTTATCTTCCCTTTCCCATCCCCTTATTCTTCTATTGTTAGACAAGGGGATCGGATTTTACATAATACCATGTCTATGCTTCTTCCAAAATTTTGTTTCTATCAGAGAGCTCTTTCAGTTTGTCAACCACCAACATAATCAATAATAAGTGCATTCATATGTGCCATCACCAAAACCACTTAAGCTCAAATTTGTGGTCTAATAAATGAGTCAAATAGAAGTACATACACCATCTCCATAAACTGTATGTAAATGATACAGGTGATGACTGGTATCGTGATAAGACTTATAAATACAAGACGTAATGTATTCATTCCATTCATCCTATACACGTCCATGTTTCCATTATTTTCATCATATATAAGTCATACCATCACTATTCACTAGTCTTGGTGTTTCTTTGAGACGAATTTATATGAAGACCAATGTGATTACAAACAAACGAATAGGCACACTTAATATCTGACTCAAGTAACTTACTGTAACTGGCTTACATACTATTTACTGAAACTAAAGAAAGGCACTGCTGCCAAGTTTGAAGTAGTCTATTGACAAGCAACTCATTGACCTGTTAAGAGACCAAAATGTTGAGAGGGTAAACAGGCAACACAATTCTTATATATTGTCTCCTTACAAATTGTATCCCGATCAATTATTATTTCCTTTAATTTTACTTTTGTTAGCCTACTTTATTCTTATTTTAGTTATTGTTAGGTTGGAGTTTTCATTTGGCATTTCTCTCACTTTTGTTGCAATCTGATTTACATAGAGTCTTGGTGACCTATTTTATTCAATTTTGTGTAGGAAATTGTAATCGTAACTTAGGTCTCTTTCCTATGGATCCCATTGAGTTACCAGCATGTGGTACACCTTTAGGATACCTTTTCCCCTTTTTGGTACCTTGTATCTAGTATAGGGCCTACACATTTTAGTAAGACCACTCCTATGTAATGTCCTTCTAGTTGACATCGACAGATCAGCAGGATTAGCCTATTAACGGCTCTCGTAGGCTAATGAGGCATGGTGAGAGAGTCATTTTGCAGTCACTTGGCGATTACTTGGCTCAGTTTTTGATTGGAGAAGGGTTTTCCATTATATTTCATCATTATTTCTATTTTTGGAAACCTTATTTTATAATTTGATGTTGAGATGCACTTTTTAATAATATAATATTTTAATATTTCATAAAGTGCAAAAAGATTATAATATACTGGAATCTTCTAGAAAGTCAAAGGATAATATTATTTTATTTAGGCCGACCTCTAGAGGAAATGCATAAATAGACCTTGAGGTCTCACCATTTGGATATCCAGATTTGATGAATTGTTGGTTGGTGATTCTTCTTGAGTATTTGTGGAGCCAAGTGGTCTGCAGATAATCAGATTGTCTTTGGGAACGAAAACTCCCATTGATAGCAATTTTGAGGGTGTGCAATATCACCTGAATTATTGCAGCTTGGAGGTGATACTTCAGTCACTTCATTAGGGCAGAAATTTGTGGCCTAGGGCCAATTTTGAAGACTTCGATTTAGGAGTTGGCTGGCATTGAAGATTAGTGTCTTGTGGCATCGAATCTTTGAAGGGAAAGGTCAGATCTACATTGGGAAATCTGAAGCCAAGTCTGAAGCAAACAGGGACGCCTTTGGAGGAGCATTTTTCATTCATTCCCAGCTCATAACCAGGTCGATTCCTCTTGGAGATTGGTGCGCCTCATTTCCAGGGTTATGCTGATCATGTTAGAAGTTATTGGAGGCTTGGAGGGTTAGCAGATTATTTTATTTCACATTTCCAATCAGAACAGGGGCGACTTCTTCAAAAAATCATATCAGCTGCATATGGTCTTCAACTTCCAGAATTTCTATTGCTTCATCATTGGGAAAGCAAGGCGACTCCAAACCAGGTTCCATTGTTAAATTTCATGCATTTTAGATATCATTTATTTGCATAATAGGGTACGGCTGTAGGTGACAGTCTGCTTCAGACTTTAGCATTAATTCAAATGTATAAGCCAAGAGTCTTGGCTATTTGTCATTAGCTTTGTATTGAAAGTATTCATAATAATGGAGTTATAAGTAGTTGATTTTCCAATAGATACTTTGCAAATAGACTTGTAACTGAAATGATGCATGGCAAATGTTTGTAAAAATGTCTATTTGCTGTAGCTAGTCTTGCATACCTAGTTTTCATATATTTGCATAAAAAATCCAAAAAAATTGCATTTTGCATTCATGTTCAGATTATTGGCATTGTAGAAGTGTTAAATCAGCCTTAGCATTCATTTCTATCAAAGCATCTTAAACTGAAAACCCTACAACAGCAAGTCACAAGGTTGCACTAGAACTGTTTGACAAAATTACAATCAGCCAATTAGGGCAAATTCTGGTCAGATTTGAGCTAGGCTCATTACAGTGGTATCAAAGCGGTTTTCTGCCATCCTTTGGGTCAGAAATTGTCTTCATTTATGCAACAAAGTGACAGGACCAAGAGATATACAGCTAGAGAAGAAAGAAAACAAACACAAGACACATTATCAACAGCTGTAGCAGCAAGGAATAAAGAGATTGGTGGCCCTATGGAGGAAAGAAGAGAGGGAAGTCCTCCTAGAAATGAGAGGAATGGTGATAGAGAAGTACTTGACACCTTGAGGGGTTTAAGGGATGGTCAGCAGCAGGTATCTGGGGTACTTGAGCGACTTGAAAACACCTTACAGCAGTTGGTCTTACCTAGAAGGCAGCCCCAAGATCATGATGATGATAGGAGCATAGCTGGTTCAAGGAGAATACTAAGAACATCTTCCCGCACTGCAGACAGACCTACAAGACCCACCTTCTTGAGGGAAGAACGTGCAGTAGAAGAGAATGTTGAAGATGTTGAGGAGCCTACCTTTGCTGATGCATATATGGCTGCTCATGATGAATGGCAACTATTGACACCACAAGCACGAGAGCTTATGCATTTTGATCGTTTTGTACAAACGAGGATGGACTACTACAGGTCTCGACAGGAGAGGAGGCCTCGGAATCAGAATAAGGACCTTAAGCAAGCTACTAATAAGCTCACATTGACCATGTTTGATGGTAGTGGCAAGATTACTGCACAATCATGGATTCATAAGTTGGATACCTTCTTGGCTCTTCGACCTATGACAGAAGAAGAAGCCATCAAGTTTGCCACTTTGCACTTGGAAGGAGCAGCACACGAATGGTGGTATCATGGATTGGTAACATTACAGCATAATCAGATTACATCCTATCAAGAGTTTGTGGACAGACTTGTGGAACGTTTTGATAGGAAAGATCCAGAATCATACTTCAGGGATTTGGCCCAACTCAAGCAAGTCGGAAGTTTGGAGAGCTACATTGGAGATTTCCAGAAATTATCGGTGATGGTTCCTAACATCTCAGAGAGACGGTTGGTGGTGCTATTCATTGAAGGATTAATGGAGCCTATGAGAGGATGGATAAAAGCCTTTGATCCTCCTACCCTTCAGGAGGCTATGAGGAAGGCTAGGAGTATGGAACTGTCTACACCACAGAATAGGTTTGTATCAAAAGGATCTTCTTCGTATCGAGATAACAAATCTTTCTCTAAGAAGAAGGACAAACCAGATTTCAAGGGCAAATCAGCAACACCTTTGGATCGTGACACACTCAATGAATTAAGGAAGAAGAAGTTGTGTTTCTATTGTAAGGGGCCTTATGATGCAAATCATGATTGTCCCTTAAGACCAAAGGGAAAGGCTAATAGAGTAATGTGGGCATATTATGAAGACTCTGAATCAGAAAAATCAGACCAGCAATCTGATTCTGAAGACTCAGGAGCAGAGCAGGAGGAAGAAAAGCATGAAAGTGAAAAGGAACATGAAGGAGCAATGAGGCAACATGATGCACACATCACTAGCATCCAACAGGAGGGTTCATTTAGGATGCGTGGGGTCCTAGCAGGGCAAAAGATAATCACTCTTCTTGATACAGGGGCAACTCACAACTTCATTGATGCTCGTTTGGTTGATAGGAGAGGCATCAGGACAGAGGAATTTGAGGGGATAAGGGTCAAGGTTGCAGATGGCTATACCCTCAAATGTGAGAAGAGAATTTCAGACTTGCCCATTCGATTGAACAACTATGAGTTCAAGACGGACTTCTATGTGGTGAACATGGGTGATACTGACATGGTGCTTGGCATGAGATGGTTACATGATATTGGGAAATTCACCCTTGATCTTAGAGAGATGGAGATGTCTTTTCAGGTTGATGGAAAGACTCATGTTCTTAAGGCAATTCGAGACTCTAGTTTCAGGATGATCTCTTTCAGGAGAATGGCGAGGCTAGTAAGACATGATATGGTAGAGTGGGCAGCAGAATGTGTGTTGATGCCTACACAAGGGGAACAGCAGAAACCAGAGTACCATCCTGATATCCAGGAGTTAAGGGTTAAGCATACGAAGGTGTTTAGCGAGATTCCTCCAGGCAGACCTCCAGATCGAGGGATTGAGCATATCATCGAGTTGGAGGAGGGCGCCAAGCCTGTCATAGTCACTCCATACAGACATCCCAAGCGACTCAAGGATGAAATCGAAAAGACAATTAATGAGTTGCTGGCCATGGGACATATTAGACCAAGTAAGTCTCCTTTTGCATCTTCAGTAGTGCTGGTTAAGAAAAAAGATGGTACATTGCGGATGTGTATTGATTACAGACTTTTGAATAAGCGAACAATAAAGAACAGATATCCCATTCCTAGAATTGATGAGTTAATAGATGAGTTACATGGTGCACATTTCTTCTCCAAAATTGATCTGAGGTCAGGTTATCATCAGATTCGGGTTAGGGAACAGGACATTGAGAAGACAGCATTTAGGTGCCATTGTGGGCATTTTGAGTTTGTGGTTATGCCCTTTGGATTAACCAATGCCCCAGCAACATTTCAGTCTACAATGAACCGGGTTTTCCATTCACAGTTGAGGAGGTATGTACTGGTATTCTTTGATGATATTTTGGTATACAGCAAAACATGGGATGATCATATAGCACATCTTGACATAGTGTTGGGCATTTTGGGGAAAGAATCCTTGTATGCAAAGGAGTCTAAATGTGACTTAGGGATGACAGAGTTATTATATCTTGGTCACATCATCAGTTCTGAGGGAGTACGTATGGACCCTGAGAAGATTAAGGCGATTGTTGAATGGCCTACACCAGTGAATCTTACTCAGCTCAGAGGATTTTTGGGGTTGTGTGGATTCTACCGCAGATTTGTTAATGGATATTCACGCCATGCCGCACCACTCACAGACTTGACCAAGAAAGGGGCTTTCGTTTGGACTCCAGAGGCGCAGGATTGCTTTGAGATGTTCAAACTAATCATGACTACATGCCTGGTGCTTGCTTTGCCAGATTTTTCTAAACCCTTTGAGCTGCAATGTGATGCTTCAGGAGAGGGAATTGGTGCAGTCCTTATGCAGGACAAACATCCGATTGCTTTTGAGAGTCGGAAGCTTCGTGGTCCAGAGAGGGGATATAGCATATATGATAAGGAGATGTTGGCCATTATGCATGCATTGGCCAAATTCAGACAGTATTTGGTGGGCAGCAAATTTGTGGTTAAGACAGACCACAACAGCTTGAGGCACTTCCTAGGGCAACGGGATCTTAATGATCGTCAGCAAAAATGGGTGAGTAAGCTACAATCATATGACTTTGATATTTCCTTTGTTAAAGGAACACAGAATATTGTGGCCGATGCTTTATCCCGACGTCCCCACTTAAGCTCTATGACTGGGATTGCGGAAGATTGGAGGCACCTGATAGTGGCAGAATATGTTAAGGACAGTTGGGCTACAGGGATTGTTGATGGATCAGTGCAGGATGACAGGTACACAGTTGTAAATGATCTTATCATTTACAAGGGGAGGATCTATTTGATTCCAGGATCGGAAATGAAAATCACCATTTTGAGGGCCTTCCACGATGCACCTATGGCAGGACATCCCGGCTTTTTCAAAACTTATAAACAGGTGCGAGAGAGGTTTACATGGAAAGGCCTTAAATCAGATGTATTGCAGTATGTTAGAGAATGTCCTGTTTGTCAGCAAAATAAACAGGAGCACACATACCCTGCAGGCTTACTTCAGCCACTTCCAATTCCTGACAGGAAGTGGGAGTGTTTGTCGATGGACTTCATCACTGGCTTGCCTAAAGCCCAGGGGCGAGATTGTATCTATGTGGTTGTAGATCGTTTGACTAAATTTGCTCATTTCTTTCCGATCACATCTACATATACAACTATTCAGGTAGCAGAGTTGTTCTTCCAGGAGGTTTTCAGACTGCATGGGCTACCTCGGAACATTGTCAGTGATAGAGATAGTCGATTCATGAGCCACTTTTGGCAGGAGCTATTCAGGCTATGTGGGACAGAACTCTCTCCGAGCACTAGTTACCACCCACAGACTGACGGACAGACAGAAATAGTAAATAAATGGGTGGAAGGGTATTTGAGAAACTACATCGCAGGACAGCAGAAGGGGTGGGTCAAGTGGCTACATCTTTGTGAGTATTGCTACAATACCACTTACCATCTCTCTATTCAGATGACACCATTCATGGCCTTGTATGGATATGATGCGCCCAATTTCCTGGACCTCTTGTTGAGTGACAGTCGTGTGCCTAGTGCTGGTGATCTCTTACAGGATAATCAGGACATTATGAGGGCTTTACGGGAAAATATTCAAAAGGCACAAAACCAACAAAAGCAGTATGCAGATCAGAAGAGGGTTGAGCGCTCCTTCGAGGTTGGCGATATGGTGTACTTGATGTTGCAGCCTTACAGGCAGTCCACTCTTAAGAGGAGCGGAGCAGAAAAGCTTAAGCCACGTTACTATGGTCCTTTTAGGATTATCAGGAGGGTAGGAGAAGTGGCTTATGAGTTGGAATTACCTGCCGACAGTAGCGTGCATAATATATTCCATGTATCTCGCCTCAAGAGGGCGTTGGGACATCGTGTGGTTCCCTCCACGACATTGCCACCATTGAATGATGAAGGAAAACTGATTTTGGTGCCGGAGGCTATATTGGACGTACGTGAGAAGACTATGCGGAAACGAGTTATCAGTGAATACTTGATCAAGTGGAAGGACTTACCAGTTGAGGATGCGACATGGGAGAGTGAGGAGATCTTGCAGCATCCTGAATTTAGATTGCTTGGGGACAAGCAATTTCAGGAGGGGCGGACTGTAATGTCCCCTTCTAGTTGACATCGACAGATCAGCAGGATTAGCCTATTAACGGCTCTCGTAGGCTAATGAGGCATGGTGAGAGAGTCATTTTGTAGTCACTTGGCAATTACTTGGCTCAGTTTTGATTGGAGAAGGGTTTTCCATTATATTTCATCATTATTTCTATTTTTGGAAACCTTATTTTATAATTTGATGTTGAGATGCACTTTTTAATAATATAATATTTTTAATATTTCATAAAGTGCAAAAAGATTAAAATATTCTGGAATCTTCTAGAAGTCAAAAGATAATATTATTTTATTAAGGGCCGACCTCTAGAGGAAATGCATAAATAGACCTTGAGGTCTCACCATTTGAGCATCCAGATTTGATGAATTGTTGGTTGGTGATTCTTCTTGAGTAATTGTGGAGCCAAGTGGTCTACAGATAATCAGATTATCTTTGGGAACAAAAACTCCCATTGATAGCAATTTTGAGGATGTGCAATATCACCTAAATTATTGCAGCTTGGAGGTGATACTTCAGTCACTTCATTAGGGCAGAAATTTTGTGGCCTAGGGCCAATTTTAAAGACTTCGATTTAGGAGTTGGCTGCCATTGAAGATTAGAGTCTTGTGGCATCGAAATTTTGAAGGGAAAGGTCAGATCTACATTGGGCAAAGTCTGAAGCCAAGTCTGAAGCAAACAGGGACGCCTTTGGAGGAGCATTTTTCATTCATCCCAGCTCATAACCAGGTCGATTCCTCTTGGAGATTGGTGCGCCTCATTTCCAGGGCTATGCTGATCATGTTAGAAGTTATTGGAGGCTTGGAGGGTTAGCAGATTATTTTATTTCTTCATTCAGATCTGAAACAGGGGCGACTTCTTCAAAAATTCATATCAGCTGCATGTGGTCTTCAACTTCCAGAATTTTCATGGCTTCTTCATGGGGAATGCAAGGTGACTCTAAACCAGGTTCCCTTGTTAAATTCCATGCATTCTAGATGTCATTTAGTTGCATGATAAGGGTGTACGGCTGTAGGTGACAGTCTGCATCAGATTTAAGCATTAATTCATTTTGTATCAGCCAAGAGTCTTGGCTATTTTGTTATTAACATTGTATTGAAGTATTCATAATAATGGAGATATAAGTAGATGATTCTCAATTGATACTCTTGCAATTAAATTGTAGATGTTATGTTGCATGGCAAGTGTTTGACTTAATGCCTACTTGCTGTAGCTAAGCATTGCATACCTAGTTCTCATATATTTTCATTGGAAGGTCCACAAGAATTGCATTTTGCATTCATGTTCAGATTATTGGCATTGTAGAAGTGTTAAATCAGCCTTAGCATTCATTTCTATCAAAGCATCTTAAACTGAAACCCTACAACAGCAAGTCACAAGGTTGCACTAGAATTGTTTGACAAAATTACAATCAGCCAATTAGGGCAAATTCTGGTCAGTTTTGAGCTAGGCTCATTACACATCCTATTAACTGGCCTACATGTGTAAGGTTAACATTATGTTGTATTGGGATATGTGCCTCAACTAGGTTGGCCTTTCATCTTTTCATGTGTAGGAATGGTGTATAAATAGAGGGCATTCCTCTCACCATTTCATCCAATTCATTATGTTCCAATCCTTTCTTCATTCAGAGTTTTCAGTGCCTAATGGCACCACCTGATCTGATCTTTAGGGGCATCAGGGGTTTCTTTCCAATTCTTTATTGTCTTTTGTTCTCTAATCATTTTGGAGTATTTTATTTCTGTAATTTGAGTTGAGCAACTATCACTTTTTTCCTGTTACACATGGTTATCAAATTCTTCATGACATTAGAACAATTTTCTTAATTACGAACCTTGAAATACTTCCATTTTTTCTTCATTCTTAGGTCTTCCTGGTTTTTCTGCAACAGTTCTCTACTAAGAATGTTCCATGTACCTCTAAAAATTTTATTGTCTATTTCTTTGCTTGGCCATATGTTGAATGCAAACATCAGTGGCACTTTCCCATGCATCCAACTTCTCAAATTCTGCCCTAAAATGTTAACTAAAACTATATAACTCCAGCAAGAAGTTCCTATGCAGTTTAAGAATCCATGAAGGTACTAATTTTCATTGCTGGTGTGAACTTGGAGGTTTTTTTCGGTTCTTAATGTTTAGTTGACAGACTAGTTTGCCTGCAATTTTTTTTCTTTCATTCTTTGTGGATTGATTGCAGCATAGTAACCTTCTATAAATACACATCATGAAAATCTTTTTTTTTAACATAGACAAATTTGAGCAGTTGATGATGGAATTTGCCCTTATTGACAGTTCTCCATTTATCCAATCTTGCAAAACTTGACCCTTCAGTGTTTACCAAAACTATACAGCTCCAGAAAGAAGTTTATTTGCAATTTAAGGATTCACAATGGTCTAATTTTTGTTCCTGGCATGAACTCAGAGATATTTTTGGTCCTTAATATTTAGTTGACAGACTAGTTTGCCTGCGACTCTTTTTCTTTCATCTTGTATGGATTGATTGAAGCATAGTAATATTATAAGTGCACGGCAAGAAAAGTCTTTTTTGATATAGACAAAGTTGAGCAGTTGATGCTGGAATCTGCCTTTATTGTAAGCAGATATATTGTATATTTACCTATATATCAATACGTAAAAATTTAATGACAAGAATAACTGATAAGTCAAAAAAGTGTAATGACATTTACCGGATCAACTTGAATTGCTTTACTGTTGTGGGGTTCTGTACCACAAAGTTGAAGAAGCATGACATAATCCCCGCCACTTGTCTCATCTGTCAAATCATTCTCTAGATTGTCCTTTTTGTTTCCAACATTCATTTGGCCCTAGAGAATAAAGGAGAGACAGTTATGTCACTGCAACCATCAGATGGCTCCTTTCTCTCTATTAAAATATACATTGGCTTTTTTATTCCAGATTCGGCACCAATTAGGTGCCCATTTCATTAGTTGAAAATTACAAGAATGAAGCTAAGAAGGACCCAAACAGAAAATAAAAATGTGGTATTAAAAATTAGGCATAAAGAAGAGATTATGCTTTACAAATATTTTCAATACACACATTTAGGATGACCATGTTTGGAAAGAGCGTAATAAACTGGGCTGGTTCTTTTCCTTGAACAATGAGACCCTACAGCAACAATCATTTAAAGTTAGACATTTGCAATTTTTGGGTCTGCAGTGATGAATAGTTCATCATGTATGCTAATTACTCTGAACATTACATCAAAAAAGATAGCAGTCAAAATCCTGAAGATCATTATATCCAAGGCCACACACCTGTACTGGTCTTCCTTTCAAAGAATTAGCAATCAAGTTTGTTTGTTGAACAGCTACTATTTTATCCTCCTAAACCAAGTGGAAAAATGAGAATATCAACACTTCTGAAAATACAATTATATTATTTCAGCAAAATAGAAACTACTAAAAACAAATTTTCTGTTTCAGGAAAGTCCTTGAAAGTTATATTGTTTATCACAACCAGAAGTGAAGAAACATTTCAAGTTTCAACATTTGCATAATGCAAGGCTAATAGTTCTATTTATCATCTAAAATTCTTACCAAGACACACAAATATAATTAAAAACTGTGTTCTCATACCTTTGTACTTTGTTGTCCGAGCCATGAGCAAAGAAAATAGTCCTCTCTACGATCTTCTTTATGGTAAGTATACAAAATGATATAGCAGCCTTCACTATAAAATTTTCCAACGTCCTCTTTTGGAACAGGAGTCTTAACATTGTTGTTGACCCGCCATACCTAAGATAGCACAAAGAAGTGTTCTATTAGCCATTTGGTTAGCCTTAGCTGAAAATGGTTCAATACATTGACAACTAGAATATCCAAAACAGCTAGTAAATATTTTTCTGAGGACTGGCAAAGTCAGACCTCTAGCTTCCCTCCTCCTTCAAGCAAAGGCGGACTTTCATTATTCCCTGGAGCTGCCTTCAATACGCCTTTAACATTGACTCCTTGCTTTTTAAGTAAGGCTAAAAATGCAAATTATTGATATTAAACAATTAGTCCTTCAAAACATAGACACCCTAAACTATATGTGTGACATGAAGAATGAGATTTCACGAAGGAAGAGGACATTTTTCAATACGATCAAGAAGCACCATTTTAAACAATTTGAATAAAACGTGGAAAGGACCTGTGATTTATAGTCTACAATGATTCTCTAGTTAGAAGCATTTCCATTAGTAACAAAACTGGAAACATCTAAAATACCATTGAAGACATTATTAAGTTTTAGAGTATCTTTTATCTTTGTTATATTACAAAATAAGTCAAGGCTCAAATAAATACATCACTCACATGCAACTTTTCCTTTCCCATCTTCAGAGCCAGAAGTTCCACTCCCCATTGGCCAGGACTCAAAATTAGCTTTAAAATCTAGCGTTTCAAATCCTTGAATGACTCTTACCAAATGTGCACACTTGGCCTTTTTCTGGCTTGAAACAAATTCCTGAAGAAGGTAATGTCTAAGATCAAAAATCTTCAATAATTTCTATGTATTTACTTAAAACTTGCCTTCTATATGATACTAAAATAACCATGTTCTTACCTCTGCAGCTAAGCTTGCAGCTTTTCTATCTTCCAATGGAGTTACTCGACCAACCCATATATAGATCTCAGATCCACAATCAAGTACATAGCATTTATTTGATTCCAATACTGACTTAGACAAGGGCCCATCCATGACCTTTAGCTGTGAATCCATAATACTAATTCACAGAAAGCCGCATAAAAAACTGAGTCAGTAGGTTTCTTCTTTTCCTTGTCTGTTACTCCTTGATGGTATAATTCAATCACCCAAACCAAAATGAAACAAAATTCCATTTAAGTGATCTAATTATTATTAGTTTCTGTATCACAATCATTTTGTTTTTCTATTAAGCATACCAATCTCAAGTAATTTGTAATTACAGTTTGCATTTTTTAGTGATTGATTGTGCAATCTAGAATTGCATCAATATGGGCCTGAACCCATTTTGATGTAGAGGATACATTATCACAAGGAAAACTCAGAAGCCTTTACCAGTAGAGACATCTAACATCTTTGGTACAAGATGTAAGTAAAAACAAGCAGCCTGGGAGACCACTTACAATCGTCAGAAAATAAGCACTTACACGTAAAGTTTTCCCGGTGATGGCTCTAATTGTAGAATGTCTTCAGTGTTATTCTTCTTACCAATTGGAGCAAATCCCCCAAACAAAGCCCAGAACTCACCAGAGTCAGCTTCTGCTACAAGCTTTCCATCCTCTATTGTTTCAAAAACCAGAACATGTTGTCAGTAAATGGATTGATTGAAATCATTAAGCATTCCAAAAGTAAAATTAAAAGCTTACTTTCAAAGTGACTAACCAAAGAGTAGTGAGTATTGAAGAACTTACCAATCACTGCAAATTGACACTTCCCTTCATGATTTTTATGTTTAATGTACTGTATGACATCCAAGGCCTTTGCTCGTTCTTGAATGTTTGATGTGGCTCCATTGAATTGATAGATCTTTGATTCCGTGTCAAGAACAAAAACATCATCATGGTTCAGTGAAGAACGAGCGAAAGGGACCTGTATTGCCAAAACCAGGAACCATATTATAATTCCAGATGCAGAGCAAAACATTTTTTTAATCAAACACTGAAGGCTAACTAGTGTGCATGTTCAATGTTGAATATCTTATTAAAAAAGAATTCTTTGGTTTTCACGAATGTAAAAGGCCTTGCAATTAAATAGTTCAACTTAATCCCTTTGGAGTCTAAGAAAGGATATTAGTTTTGATTTGAATAGGAATTCCTTTCTGGATACAATGAATCATTCATTCCATATGCAGCTTTTGAATAGAAGGAAAATGTGATTGGCTTTCTAAGCTACATCAGATTTACCTGCTTCACTCGTACAACACGCCTGCCTTTACATAAATATAGACTTGGTTCAAATTTTCCTGTGTTTATCATTTTATCTCCAGAAAGCATAGATCCTTCTAAGGGTATAAAGCATGGCTTGAACAATGACAAAAACTTATCACTCTCGTATCCATCTAGTTCCCTATATTGCACTGTTCGTCCCCCTAGAGCTGCATCAAGTTCAATTGCTTTTTTGCCAGCTGTGTTGGCTTCATCCTGTGAACATTAAGATATACTTTTCATAAAAAAAAATCACTTAATAAGAAACACGTGAGAAATTGCACCCAACTCTATAGCCTGAAGAAATCCACATTTTCTGAACTTACCTGGCTACTGTCTTTCCCAATCCAAAAGAATATGTCATAGTGACGAGTCCCGCTTGTTGATGCCCCTGTCTGTCAGAGAACATACCAAACTTATTCAGTATTCATAAATCTAAATAAGCATTTCAATAATGCAATGCAAGGCTCTATACTGAGCAGCTTACAATGGAGAAAGATATATTTTATGCAAAACTCTTGTTGATTGGAATTAAGGGGCTACATTCTTATTATCATAATATAAGAGGGGGAAATGGTTAAATACAATAATCAAGACTGTGCTTAGAAAATCAATCTTAACTTACCTGCAAAACTATGTAAGAGTCTTTAGAGTAAAATTTACCATACTCTGATTTTGGTATTGCAACTGGATGCAAATTTTCTACTTTCCATATATCCATTCCGCTGACAATAAAAGTTAAGGTAAAATTAAAGAATAAATATTCTTTAGTGCTTCTAGATTTCCAGTTGAGATCCTCAGACATCGCATGAAATGTATCTGTAAAAATCTACCTTATATATTGTTACTGCACTGCACAAGTTACCACCAGTTTAACACAATGGAAATGAAGAATTCTTGCAAACTGTACTGTCTTGAAACATTACTGCAAATTCTACGTTGTCTCAAAGCATTTCTTTAAACTATATACTATATAGTATATACTATCAATATATCATCAAATGCTTGCACATGTGAACATTATATGCCTATCAGAAGAAGGTAAAATGTACACATTGATCAACTGTTACAGAGGATACACTTTCTGACCAGCTCCTTGAAATGCAGGATCAACATTCTTCATAGACATGGTGATTGCAGGTTGCTTAATATTCTGCTTCGCTTAAGGTGCAAGGCTTCCCTGACACAGCTTTGACTTTTTCTGTTCCAAAAGAAATTTCACAACTTTAATAATTATAATCACTTGTACCTCATACGTGTAACGATGCAGGGCTTTAATAAAGTAATAGTCAGCTGCATGTGAGAACACATCTTGCATGGCATCAATATATGCCTTAAGTTTATGAGAAATAATTTAAAATTTAGGGAAAATAACATGATAAAAGATATTCAGATAGTCCAACACAAAAGGGCTTTTCTTTATTGAAATAAATGTGTTACCAATCCCATTAGGAAGTGTTTAATTGTGTATCAAAACACTTAAGCCACATACATCTCATGATGTTCTCCTTGTGGAGATGTGAATTACTTGTTTCTAAATTGAGTTGTTGCACATTGCGTCCAGCTTTTGGATGGAGACTTGAATAGACACTTAACTACTTTATTTAAGCATATTGAGTTGTTGCACATTGCTTCCAGCTTTCAGATGGGGATTTGAATAAACACTTAACTACTTTTATTTAAGCAATAGATTATGAGCTTATGATGCATGGCAAAAAGTCCCCTAACATTTTATGCAGGATCCATGCATTGCTAAGTTACAACTCATCTTCACAATTCAAAATTTTGTATTTCATTATAAGCAGATTATACAGTCCTGAGATATAATGTTTTGATGTTAGACATTTGAATAATGTGGTAAAAAGTTCATATTTACTAAGGAAAAAATTCTTCAAGTAAGGTAACTACTGAATGTAGAGATGATTGAGGTAACCTCCAACACGGTTACCAATGGAGCATAGCCACTACTGGATGTGGTTATCCATAGGCTAAATGTGATAATATCATGACTGCAAGGCTTGTGATGTAGCATGTCTGTATAGTTGTTGTCTTTTATATAGCAATGACTGAATCAATCCATCTATCTCTAGTCTTGTGCTACCAGATAACTTACCCTCATTCCCAAATGCCATTTCTCTGTATCAAATATGTATTTGGATCAGGTATGGCCCATACACATATCTGGGTCATGTTTGTATCCATGAGGGCATAGGTCAGGTCAGGAAATGTGTTGTATTGGCCATTGCAAAATCCCATCTATATGCTATGAAAATAAAAAGTGAAAGAAAATATCTTACCCATCATAAGGAGGCAAAATGCCTTTATGTTACATACCACATGTCTTTAAGGTCATATTTGGAGGGTTTTTAGTAAGTATGAGTACTAATTCACATAGAAGTGGTGAAACAAGTAATAAAGATTTGCTTCTGTCTTAATGTTATTACAAAGGTTGGAAATATGGCACTCATGAAAATTTTGAAAAATGAATTCAGTTAAAGCCAAAGTCCTTGCAACATATCTTGATATGCAACTATTTAGGCTTTCGTTTGGTAACAAGTGGGAGGAGTTCAGGAACATTGAAGGTCATGGGGTCCAAACTGAGGAGACATGTTACAACCTGAGGTTTATTCTGGTCCCACAAGAAGGCTGAAAGAGTGTAGGTATAAATAGAAAGACATCAATAGCAATATCACTTTCTTCAATGAGATTAAATACCAAACCTCATCTGAAATTTAACTAATGAAATAGCACAGTCCATTTCAGAAAACTAGCTACATAAGCCAACAATATGTTCCCTTGAACATGTCCCCGTGAAGCTCCATTAAAGTCAAGTTTGATAAAAGGTGAATGATGCAATAGCCAATGGACATGATCTAAATGCTCCCGGAAAACATCCAGGTGAGTGTGTTGCTGCTACTTCTGATACCAACTGTTTTCCCAAAAACAACAGACCTACCATTATAAAATTGGAAAATTTAATCTTTAAAATTATTATAAAATTAATCTTTAAAATTGGAAAATTTAATCTTTAAAATTATTATAAAATATTAGCCATTGGTTAAAAACCAGCTCGTGATAAAATATCAAACATTGTAAAATATTGTTAGACACAGAACTCTGCTTTTTTTGGAATCATGTCTATATCCAAAGGATTTTTGTGATCTTTTTTACTCATAACGTTTTCATCAATTCTCTGACTTTCCAGGACCTGCAAGCCATATACATCCAGCTGGTGCATGATTTTGCTAGATTGAAACAGAAAATGCAGCTTCTGTAGTGTAGGGGAACATATCTTGTTATTAGTAATAAATGGCTACATAGGTGGCGGAAATTAATTCTTTGATAGCCATTTTATTGTCTTAAGATATTGTATAGTATGTGATCAGGCTATGCAGAGAACTTAATGTGTTGCAGTACTGTTTGTTATCTGATACCAAAAATATAGGCGGTGTTCTATCTATTTATTTGTCTTCAGCATTTTGTATGTCTATGCAGGGTTGTTGAAATATGGTAGCTTCGGTCAGATATAGAAATGATGATCATATGTGTGTGTATATATATGTCAGTATGTACTGACATATGTATACACACATATATATATTAATTGTGTACATCATCATTTATATCGAAATCTACTACATTCCAAGTATATTATCGATCTGCATTTAGAGGTTATTAATTGCGGATTATTAGCATTTCATGTTTCATATAGGATCCCGATCGAGCATCATTATCGGTGATCATTTCCAGATTGGATATTGTTTATTTGTGCAAGATAAAATCAGATCGAACTTAGTAAGCATTTATGTTTATTAAGTAACTAACTCCGAATTGGTGATCGGGTGTTTAGTTTAGATGAAAAGGCACAATTCATGAGACATCTCATGAACGGACATGCCTCCACTTTGTGGAGACATGTCCACTCATGGGATGTGTCTCTTCCTTATATATTTAATGTAGATCCGATCCACAATTGGAGACATCGAAATCAATAAATGTTCTGCTCTTGTAGATCGAATACCATTAAAGAAAAATTCAGACTTGTGAATTCATGATCAGTATTTTTCAATACTGATTTGGCATCAACTTCATATTTATCAAGTTCAACATTCTGCATATAATCTGATCTTTAAATTTA
Source organism: Sequoia sempervirens (assembly GCA_007258455.2). Classification (NCBI taxonomy): domain Eukaryota; kingdom Viridiplantae; phylum Streptophyta; class Pinopsida; order Cupressales; family Cupressaceae; genus Sequoia; species Sequoia sempervirens. The sequence goes on from VDFB02254745.1 coordinate 19,921, forward strand.
ACAAGGGTATTTGTTAAGATGCCCTGAATATGAGTATGTATACTCCTTTTGTGTTTGCTGTACATTAATATAGCTGTATAACCTAGAAAACAGAAAGTGAGCTTGCAATTCTATATGTTTACATGCTTCACTTCATCATCTCACTTAATTTTTTGAATTTTATCTTTTTCATGATCTTTAAGAAATTGTTTAGAAACTTTTCAACCTTTTGGCTGTGCTTAGCTTCATGCAATGAACATCATTAGGACTATTAAAGTTAAAACTTCAAAAAATTCATAAACTAAATTAACTGCAGTTATATTGGTTTCCTGTTGACCTTTTTCAATGGGTTTCTTCCAATGCACTCCATGGATGTGTCCCCTGTGGTCAAGGCCTTGTTCCAAACATCTTGGATAGTCTGGGGATGCATCCCCAGCCCTCAAGGCCTCCTGGCTCAGATACTATTGTTATATTTTCATTTCAGTTGAGATTTTCTCTTGTTATGATTATCTTAATGATTAGATAAAATCTATACAACCAGAAATTTTGTGTTCTTCATGGCTCAGATATCTGTGTGTGTGTGTGTTCTGCTGTCTCCAAAGTCTGAGCAAAACATGCATAATGGAAATCCATTCTTCTGCTCACCTGTACTGGAAATTCCTTAGAACAGAGGTTCCTACAGTCTGTAGTCTCCATTTTTTATAAGACAACCCCTTTTGGAACAGTGGAGGGATAGGGAAAATCCCTTTTCAAAAACCAGAGATTTCATATGGATAGCAAGCACACTAATGTGGAGGGCACGATCGTGCTTAGATTCAATTCCAGGCTATCTAAGACTTACATCCTCCACTTACCATTATGGCACGGCTTGGGAGACCCCCATAGCATGTCTTATGTCTTAGTTATTAGTCTACATGGTTTGATGATCTTTTTAGTTGAGTAGTTGCTGGAAAGAGTTACTAGTTGCATATCTTAAATTTCCTCAAAGGTGAGCTACTGTACTACAGAAAAGAACAAGATTCAACTTATCTCAGTTTTATGGGAATTAGATCTTCAAACTCAAATTACTTCTGCAGAGTTTGCTTCTTGTTCTCAAGAGTTTTACAAGGAACTGGAAGTACTCATAAATATCTACTTAAATTGCAAAAGAATCAAAGTTATAGGTAATTCATCAATTTTCCAAGGAGTATATTCCAATCAAGATATCAGTCAATTCCGATGGTAGCATAATTTCACAAGGTTCTAATTCTTACTTTGGGATAGCACCATGCCTTCAGGCTAACTACAGAGGCAAGGTTAGCAAGAAGAGATTCACAGTTGTATAACAGTCATTATCTTCGGTTTTGAACTTATACCATAGTAGTTTTGAAGTCACCAGGAAACACTGGTTCAAGGATGGGTTACCCCAACACCCAAAACTACATTATAGTATTTGACAGATTCCCCAGGAAAGAGGGGTACCCAACCCCGTATCATCACTCACATCTCTTGATCAATAAATTTAAATGTAAAATAGCTTTATCATATCTCCTAATGACGATATTTAAATGACATATAGCTTACACACATCTCCAAGGTGCTCTATAAATATAGGTTTTCCCCTTATTTGGAAACTCCTATACCCCATTTCAATATGCTTGGACCATCTTTGCTCTTGCTCAGGTATGATTCTATGTTTATTGTTGTTAAGGGTATTAGTTTACCACTTAAAAAGGGCCTCTAAGGTATTCTAGAGGAGTATGATGATCTCGATTGTCAAATGAATTATAGATGTCTGAGTTGAATAGTTGTAAAGCTTGATCAATGTCTTTCTCACAAATATCTACCTTGTTTTCTTATAGTAATCATTTAGCATTCAAAATGATTCCCATCCATGTTCTTGTACCTGTATCCCACATCTCTCGGTTTCTATACTATAGTAACACAACAATTACTTTACACAAACACTTGAGCAGACCCAAACTAATCTCTATAACACAGAAAACCAACACAAAATAAGAAGGCCACTGCTCAAAGCATCATAAAAGAGCTGTCAAAATACCCCAGCCGATTCTTCAATCAACCTTACAATAAACACGGTTCAAAGTATGGAAAAATCTACGAAGCACACTTTCAATGCATTGCCACATCCAATTAAATGATAGAGACTGATTATGATGCTACATGAAGCTAGTAATTAGAAAACACAGAATCTGTGAATACATGATATTACCTTCTGAAGGTGAAGGACACGGTTGTATTCGACGAGATTGGTCTGAGGAGAGAAGTCTGCAATCCACTGTATTGCTGATAACAGAAATGCGTAAGTGCAAAGAAGCTTATTATTCCCTGTAGTCTGCTTCCACGTAGGGAATATATTTTCTTTTCTTCTTTTGTGTAATAAAATAAGAGTTGAATAAAGCAAAAGTCGGTAAAGAAAAAAGAGAAAGCCGTCCACTTAGGTGTGGTACCCAATGCCCATTCTCTATTGCATATCACTGATTTAGTCGGCGCAATAGACAACCATGTTCTGGTCATAAGTTGGGACAGTCTATGGTAGATTAGTGTGCTTTTGGTCGTAGGATTGCGTATATTGGGAGACTTAACTTCTGCCAAAAGTTCAATGTTACCATGTGTATTTGGGATTGTGCAATGGTTTATATAGGTGTTGCTTAACTGGTGAGATGGGTTGCGGGATGGGTCGCTGTACTTTGATTCGTGGGAGGATTTTTGTTTGGGAAGCAATTAAAAAAGATACCAAAATGATTCTGGTTTGGGTAGATCAGGGAACAATTTTTCCATTATCATCAAGCTTTGTAAAAATGTACATTGGATTACATGGTCTGAAAGAGTGTCCGACCATGAGCCGTTTAAGATATTGGTTAGTGTAAATAATAATTAGTTACAATAAATTTTAATAACAAAAGTATAATGTTTTAGTTATATATATATATTTTTGGGAGTTTTGTAGGTTTTATTATAACTAAAACTTTGTTTGTAAATTCAGTAAGCTTAATATTAATAAGTTTTAGCAGAGGAAAATCTTTTTTAAGAATGGGTAGTTAGATTAAGACTATTTAAAAAGGTTATATAAGATGATATTAAATCAACAACATGCATTCTTATATTTAATTTCTATTCAAACTTCAAAAAACATAGCTGGTGTATTTTTTTCAACTTTCAAATCTTATTCTTGTGATTTAAGTTATCACATGTAACATTATTAAGTTATTGATAATTCTTGATGTTGTCTCTTAGTCTACCTAATCAAATGAAGGGTTTGGGTCATAATATGTCAAAAGTTATTGTTCTTTCAAATCTAAAACATAATGCCATACTTAAAGAGATCTAAGCATAATACGACAATCACACTCTCCAATTTTAGTATTCAACACTCGTGATTAATTAACAAACTATTCTAAAAAAATCATTGTGTACTAAGTCTACTTTAATTTAAGGATGATTATAATTGTCTTATGATACACAATTGCAACAACTTTAATGTGCACAATCCTAAAGTGAATAAGGAAAAAAATATTTCTTAGAAAGGTATTAGAAGCCATGACAAGTGTAAAAATATTAGGTTCTCCTCCTCCAACCATAAACATTAACATGACATCAAGGAATCACATTTCTCTCTACAACACGATTAATCTTGACAATTGCTACATGACTATAGTATATTTAAGGAACCCAAACATGAAACACACGAGGATATATACTAGTAATCATCTTTATGATCATCTAAGGTTTTCCTATTAGTACAACAAAAGCTACATCATAAATATCACAAAAGAGTTACCAACAATATAATTAAACCCCTATATAACATGTTTAATTAATTTTCTACCATGTTTCCAATTGCCAACAATGGATATCAATGTTGTGCACAACAATTAATGCTCCTTGACAATCAAATCTAGATCATTTTTATACAATTTAAGTAAGCTTGCAAGAAGGGCTACACACACACACACACACCACACCTTGCTTGTACCTAGAAATGCTATTGTAGTACCCTGTTAATCATGCCCTAAGAAATAACCAATGATCATATCAAAACCATAAGTCATGAAAAAATGTTAACACGACTAGATCTTATTTGAAAGGATAGAGTATGTTAAGTTTTAGTAGCACATCAACTCAACAATGTCTCAAAGACGATAAATCCAATATTAGACATCCATCTTACATATGACATAGTCAAGGATAGGGGCCTGTTGAAGGGAAGCCTTATACGTGTAATAAACCCACACAAAATCACTCCAAAGTATGTAAGATGGGGTATAACACATGTAAATTGACTTTGAAGATAATTTCAAGAGACCAACATTGAGAAGAAGGTTTTGGAAACTAGCTACACAAACTTGACATAAACAAGTTGAAATTTGAATATAGGTTTTAGGGATAATCAATGTATTGACTACTTATTTTGAGCATCTGATGTAAGTGGGAACTTTGTATTATGTGTATGTTGAGATGCTAGTTGATCATATTTTGGTATTATTGTTTTATGTCTTGATTCGTTGTTTTCACTATGGCCGTTTTATTATTCTGCTTGGTGTAAATTGCATTGAAGTGCATGTGTGTTATGTTGTTGAGTCCCCGAAAAGGGGAATAATGTATTTCATTATGGTTGTGTTCTTGAGATGTGTGTGTGACACGGGCTTGCTTGAGTGATTATTATTATGTTTTGGTTCACGAACATGTGCATTAATATTGATGTTGTAATTAAATGCTATCATGAATTGTATCATTTAAATGTAATGAATTTAATAATTTATGGATATGATGTTGTACATCGTTGGGTAATCATGTGATGCTTCCACTACATATACACATACATATACACACACACACACGTGCACACACACACACACACATGGAGCAGGTATACGATGTGTGCATTGAGTAATAATAGGTACTAGGTATTTCTCCACCTAGCTCCATAGGTTTGAGTTATATGTTGACAATGGTTATAAAGAGATGTCACATTGGTTGTTAATTGTTTTTCCTTGCATGTCACACTCGATCCACGAGTGAGTCCCTAGTTATCTCACCTGTGTTGACCTGAATACCGTTGTTAGTATGATTCCATATATTGTACCCTTTTGTGGATGTCTAGTGAATGGGCACTGTTTGATATCTTTATAAATTTCCTATTTCTATAAATTTAATTTAGTTATATGCTTTTATAGACAAATCATATATTAAGTGTAAAATAATAGATTGGATTATATTTAAATGTTTTATTTGGGCTTGGATGAAATTAGGGATTATATATAGTTATTTGGAAAAGAAAATGTATTCCATTATTTTATTTTGGAAATGAAAAAGGTTGAAATAGGCAAAAAGGAGTTTTCTTTTGTTTTTGAAAGAAATTTATGAAGGCAAAACCCCTCTTTTATCAATTTCTTGTTTTGATGATTGGGAGAGCAATATGTAAGGGAGTTGAGTGAGATTAGTTGCATTATAATAGGAATCAGGAAGGGAACGTGTTTGTGTGTGGATTCAAGCATTCGTTTGGTGTGTGAAACATTCCTCATTTGAAAAATTGACCAAGTTTGAGGTATTTTGCCTGTTTCTTTCAATTATATATATATGGAGCATGTACGCTTGATGTGTGCATTAAGTGTTACAAGTACTAAGTATTTCTCCACCTAGCTCCACTGGTCTGAGTTATACCTCGATAGTTATAAGGAGATGTCACATTGGTTAATTATTTTTCCTTACTCATCGCACTCAATTTGAGGGCAAGTCCCTAGTTATTTTACCAATTTTGACTAGATACCATCGTTAGTATGATTCTAGATATCGTACCCTTTTGTGGACATCCAGTGAATGGGAGTTTGATATCTTTATAAATTTCCTATTTTTGTAAATTTAATTCAGTTATATGCTTATATAGACTTAAATTGTAAAATAAGTGTGGAATAACAGATTGGATTATATTTAAATAATTTATTTTGGATTTGATGAAATTAGGGAATATGTAATTATTTGGGAAAGAAAATATATTCTATTATTTTATTTTGGAAATGAAAAAGGTTGAAATAGGAACCTCTTTTGTTTTTGATTAGATAAGCAAGGAAGGTCCTTGATCCCATACAAAGCAAAAAAATAGAGTATAACAACTCAAGAAAGCAGATTGGAGAACAATAACTAGTTAGAAACAACAAGCACTACAACAGAGAAACCCAAAAAAAATAGAAACATAAGATCGACAAAAAACTCAGGGTGGTTTAAAGAAATGGTCAAAGATTGTTGGTTAACCTTTGACACAAGATCCTTCTCTCTCAATCTTATTTTCTTATTACAAGGAAAGTCCATAAAGACACCTACAAATCCATCATGCATCCTCATATCATTAGTAAAAATGGAAGAATCAATAGGAGGTTTTCCCTTACATTTCCCTCTTTGCTCCTTCATGCAAGACAAAGAAGACTACTCAATAATAGGAGGCATTTGTTCCTTTTTCCTCCAAACGAACTGTTGTTCCTTATTAGCCAAACAAGTAGAAGCAACATGGCCCACTTTCTAACAAGCTTTGCAAATAATAAGAGAGCTTTCAAATTCCATTTGTTGAACCCAAATACCATATTTGGAAGATAAGGTAAAGTGAGTGGGAAGCACCTTGTTCTTCTCCACAAACACACAAAATCTGGTAAACACCAAACACTTCTTTAATTTGGTAATAGAGTTAGTAGTACACAATTGCCCAAAAGAATTGGCAATGATCTTAAAAATCTTTTCATTCTAGAATTCCAAAGGCAGTCCTAGTAGACAAACCCAAATAGGAAACTTAAAGTCCCACGGGTTGAAACTAGGGGACCGGTTTGTGAGACAAAGGCCATTCATACCCATGAACCAAGGGCCTTCACTAAGAATCCTTATGCAATCCTCCATTTTAGAAAATGAAAAAAGAAAACAATTGTTCCACATAGTAGTTACCTTTACTTGACCTCTAAGATGCCAAATCCTAAGAGCCCATCTTCTGATAGATTCAATATTGGGACAATTACCACTAAATCTCCCAACCAACGAGCTTGAGATCCAATCCAATGAATCAACAAGAAGAGAATCAAGAACATCTATTTCAATCTCCTTAGTATAGAGATCCTCTAGAACTATAGATTTGGGAGCAAGAACAACCACCAAAGATGAGTGAGCAAAAGCCTTAGAAGACTCAACCATCACCACGCAATCATGAGAAGCATCAACAACCCCATGAGCACCACTACCATCACAAACCAAACCTTCATTCTATAAACTACTAGCTACCTCAACACACAAATTTGGGGAAGCAAGAAGAACACAAACCTCTTCCAGTCCATTAATACTCTACAACATGCGATCTTGTTGAATAGGAGACAGATGTATAGGGAAGCCCTTACACACACCACTGCCATCATAGACCAAACCTTCATTCTTCTGTAAACTGCTAGCTGCCTCATCACATTGATTTGGGGAAGTAGGAAAATCCTCCTCCACTCCACTAATACTCTGCAACATGTGATCCTATTTAATAGGAGACGAATGAATAAGGAAACCATTATGCAACCCAAAAGAAGAACTAGTAAGAGTCTCCTCTACTTTCTTCCCAACAACCTCACACCCCCGTGACTTCCTATGAGCCTCTAAAAGAATATCAAGTAGGAGCCCATCTTCCTCTTCAGCCAGATCATTCAACCATTCATTGTTCTTCAAAGACCCATCCTTAGAGAGATCCAAGCTAGACTCGTTATAGTAAAAAGGGGATAAATTTTCCTCTAGGGTTCGTAAATCCTCATCTATACCATCAACATCTTCCATCTCCTAGCCCTCATGAGCTTGGAAGTCCACCTCTTCAGTTCCCACATCAGATCCCCCACAACTATCAGCAAAGCCTCCATCACCAAAAGTAGAACCATCATTTTCCACTGTAGCGACTTCCTTCACATTATCATATTCATTTGCAGTGCCTTAAGCAACTACAAATCTATCGCCACAACCATCAAAACCACAAGAGGCACCAAGGGTTTGAGGGAAACACAAAATTGCACCTCCCTTAGAAGCCTCAACTCTGTCTCCATCGTCGTCCTCGTCTTCATCAACATCACAAGCATCAGATGGGGATTTCCATCTCAGCTGAGAGTAGACCTTCCATGTGCCCTTCCTCACGCCCTTGCATCCTCGCTTTTCTCTACTCTTCATCACATCAAAGGAACATCTTTTGTTATCTCTTGTTTTTTGAAAGAAATTTGTGAAGGAAAAAAACCCTCTTCTATCAAATTCTTGTTTTGATGATTGGGAGAGCAATATGTAAGGGAATTGAGTGAGATAGTTACATTAGAATAGGAATTGGGAAGGAAACCTATTTGTGCATGGATTCAAGCATTCATTTGGTGTGTGTGAAACATTCTTCATTTGAAAAATTGACCAAGTTTGAGGTATTTTGCTTTGTTTATTTTAATTAATTTCTTTTCAATTTTATGTGTATTATGGAATAAAGGTTAGAAGTGTAGAAACCTCCCAATGCATGCCAATTTGTAAAATTGCATGTATTTATTGTTTTATGTAAATTTTGAGAAGTTTCATTTAAATGGGGTTTTTAATGCCCAATTTTTTGAAAATTGTGTAAAATGAGTATTTTTATAGCTTAAAAGGGATGTTGGGTACTTTTGTTACTAAGAGTATTTTTTGAATTTTGAAAATTTAATTTTTTGGTGAAATTTTAATGGTGGTTTGAGATTTTTTTTTGATTTTGGGCATGTTGAAATGCTAAGAAAATTTGAAAATTTTCAATTGTAGAGGAAATTCGACACCTCGTCTCCCTCAACTACCTCAAGGATCAAAGTTCAAGTGAACGGGATGAAAGGACAAATGTGAGTTTGTTTTGTGTTTTTCGTTTTATGTGAAATTTGAGGGTAAGAATTCTAGAGATCGAAAGAGAGAGTCACAGAGGTCTCATGAGCAAACTGACAAGCTCTCAACCAAGGACAACAACACGACGCATTGTATCTAATACAAACTAAAAACAAAGTTTACTGACAAAGATAGCAGTGAACTCACTAGCTATTCAAAGACTAAAATCTTAAAGGTGTATTAAAATAACAAATAGCAGAAATAACAAAATAACGAAAATAACAAGCATATACTAATTGCTATGAAATGTAAATGATGAATTGGAAAGGAAGAAAAGAACTCACAAGAGGTCCACAAATGAAGCCTCCCGCAATGCTCCAACTTCAAAACCGCACACACAAAAATGAGAAAAATATTAGGGTCTTGTCTTATTCAAACCATTGCGTAGGTATTCACACCTCCACAGACAACTAGATAGGTAGAAAATATAATAGAAAAGATGAATATAATAGACTATTTAGAATAACAATATGCCACCCAACGTGAAAACGATAATGCAATATAAAAAGAATGTAGTTAGCCTCCCTTTAGCAAGATGGTGATGTTGAAAGGAAGAGCAATACCACGCCCAAGATGTGCCAAGAGAACCAAAGTGCGGTGTAGAGAGCAAGAGAGCAGGAAAGCTTGATAGAATGAGAAAATGATAGTGAAGAGAGTGAAAAAATGAGCTAGAGTGAATGGAGGAATAAAGTGAATGGATAAAATAGATTAGAGAGTGAATAGAATATGGATAAAAAAGGCATGCAAATGGATGTTTTTGGTGTGTTTACAAGCCATATAGGTGTTACTGCCATTGGGGAGGTGGAGTAGTGTAACATCCCAACAATCATGTAGTCATGAATCTTTTTGGGATTGTTATGCCTTACATAACCACCCCATTTTTTTTTGGTCAAAATGGGCCCCCCCTCTTTTGTTTTGTCCTTGGTGTTCTTGTTTGGGTCTTAGGAGTTGTTCTCTTTCTCCTAAGTCTTTGTTTCTTTGCTTTTCGGGTTTGGGTTTTGGGAAGGAAATTACACTTGTTACTTTTCAAAGGTTCAAGTCCTTGTTCGTGTCCTAATCCCAACCCCATCTTTTTCCTTGTGTCTTTTCTTTGTTCCTTCAGGTTCGGGTCACGTATCGACACTGATACTTGTTGCTTTACGAAGTAAAATTTTTTGTGCATGTCTCGGTCCCGGTCCTGCGCTTTGTCTTGTCTTTTTCTCTGTGTTTCAGAGTCGTGTTTCAGATCAAAACCATTACTTTGCACCCTTTAGGGTGTAAGTTCTTGATTTTGACCCGATCCTAACCTCTGCTTGTTTCCTTGTGCGTTTTGCTTGTGTCGGAGTTGGATTTTAGACCGAAATTGAGACCAATAACTTTTCAAAGTTCTTGTTCTCATTTCTGACCCAATCTTGACGTTCGACTCCTTTTGTGTCTTTCTTTGTTTGCTTTGGGATCAAACTTCGGACCATGACTTGAACATTGCATGTTTTGAAAGTTTTGGTTTCATATTGAGTCTCAATCCCAGTTCCCACTTTCTTTGTTTTCCTTAGGATTGAACTTTAGACTATGACTTGCACTTTGAACTTTTTGAAGTTCTAGGTTCACCTCTCTACCCAATTTTGATTCCTACTTTGTTTTTTCTGTTCGTTAGGTTTCAAATTGTGGGCCGTCGACTGAGCTTTGCACTCTTTGAAACCTCATTCTTGGTCCATACCCTGATCCCAACTTTCACTTGTCTTCATTCTTGAAACCTTGTATTTATGACATCTGCCTCGATCCTGAGGCCTAACCAACCCACAATTAATGTCATAATCATTTGCATGCGTGAACGAGTTTTTATCTCACCGCTCCTCAATTTTCATCCATTCTACTTTCAAGAGTTTGGAGAAGAGAATGAGAGTGATGCCAAGCTAGGGTTTGAGGAATTTGTTATGATTTGTGGACGTTCTTCCAAAATTCTTTGTTGTGTTTCAAGGTAGGTGTTCTTGCTTTTGGTTCTTGTCTTTGTCTTTGTTCTTGCTTCCGTTTTGCTTTCTCGTGTTTTGCGTGTTTGTTCTTGTTTTTCATTTTTTCTTTTCTTGCTTGCTTTGTCTCATCATCTGTGTTTTTTGTCACAAGATTTGGTGCATTTTCCTTTGCTCTTAAATCCTTTTAGGTTTGTTGTGTGATTGTTTTGTTTTTCTCGCGTTGTTTTTGTTGTGCTTTTGGTTCGCAAGATTGTCTGTCTTGCTATGCCCTAGTTTTCTAGGGTTTTTCTCTAAGTTTAGGTCAGAGTGGTTTGAAATGAAAAATTTGAATTTTCAACCATTTAAAATCAAAGGATCTTGATCCTAACATGTAACCCAGTCCCAAAGGCACGTTCTAAGATATTGTTATAGTTATTGTCGCCTTTGTTACCATTGCCTTGTGACTCCCTGATTCCCGCATGTATTTTGGGGTTGAGAATCAAAAGCTCCACTTAGGTATTTTTTTTTCCACTGCTTGGTCTCGATTCTTCCACTTGTTTGATCCCCACATTACATTGGGGTTGAGGGATGAAATGACACTATGAGCTTGATATAAATTTTTGACTAAGTGCTATTCCAAGTCTTGCTTTCAATCCCTGTGTCGCCATCGAGATCAAAAGTTGGTTCGACACTAAATAATTAGCTAATCAATAAATACATTGACCTGGTGACACTCCGATGTCAACTCTCAATATCTTATCGAGATCAAAACTCAGAGTTGACCTGTTCACAATATACTTATTTAAGGTCTAGTTCATGACGGAGTCCCGACCCTGATTCCTGATATCCTATCGGGATCAAAACTCAGGAAGCTACTAACACTTGTCCATTATGATGAGTTTGGTTTCAAATGACAACCTAATCCTGACCTCTGATTCAAACATCAAGATAAAAACTCTACAAGATCCCCTTCATCAATTATGTTTGCTAACTACCACTACCTAGTCATGACTTAATCTCGACTACCGACCACATTGCAGGATCAAACCGTGGATTGATACTCAACTTGTTTACCATCATACATGTAGGTGCTTGGCCAAGAACCAAACCCAATCCCAACTCTTGAACACTGTGAGATCGTACTATGGAATTGCACTAAACTTCTTTATTAACATAGGTATGGTACCTAGTCATGACCTGATGCCGACTCCCAATAGAATTCAGTTTATGCTTAAAATGGTTAAATTCTTGGTTTTGTTTTGAACCCGAAACCTAAAGATAATGAAAAAACTTGCTGAATTGGATTTTAGCTCGAATTGATGTTGATGTCATATGAATGCTTGTGTTTAAATTACTCCTTGTATATCTTTCCCTTTTTCCTAATAACAAAAAATTGCAAGATAACTAAAAAATGTCTGAATTCGAAGGGGAAGTACCTATTGAGGAAGTACCTGTTGAGGGAACATCTAAAGGACCATCAAAGAGAGCACGAGATAAGATATTAAAACTATAAAAAGTACCTCTCACTATAAAGTATAAGTTCCAGGGGAGCCTAGTTCCATCTAAGTTTGACTCTAAGGTCATGAACAGTACTGACACATTAGTGGGACATATGGATTTGGAGCAGTTTCACACAAATACATTTTTAGAGGATTTGGAGAATTTTAGAGTCAGGTCTAGCTCATGTAGCTAGTTTACCTATTGTTGTATAGTGTCCCGAGTTTATTCTACCTGCTGCAAAAACATACAATCCTACTTAGAGGCAATGCATTGATGGTCAGGGTAATGTAATCATTGATTTAACCCTAGTAATGATTAAACATGTTTTTAACCATCCTCCTTACCCCAATCTTAAGATTATGACTGAGGCTAAAGCACTTGAAGTATGGGAAAAGGATGTGGAAGGAAACAAACAACTTATCAACAAACGGTGGTTGAAGAAAGAAAAGAAGTCAGTGAAGAAAGTGCCACCTAATCCCAAGAGGTCAGATTTTTTTGAAGATATAGGGGATATTATCACATTATTGGCCAGAGTGTTTGGCAAACCAAATTCTCGTGTCTTTGGAAACTAGATGTTTCCTTTCATTCAATTGATTCCAGATGGAAAGAAATACTTAGATTGGGGGAAAATCATCTCATATAACATTCATGACCACCTTCTTAAAGTAACACAAACTAAGACATTTTATATGTCTTCTTATATCATGTAATGTGTAGCAAGGATTGGACGATTTCCTGGGTTGAATACTAAAGGGTCAATGGATGATGGTCTAGATCAAAAGAAGGCTTGGGAAAATTATGACCAACTTGAGCTCAAGGATTCAGAGAAGCACTTTAAAAGAGTCAATGATGCTTTTCTATATGTTGTTATAAATCAGCTCACAGGTGACATTGGTTTCAGATTGTCACATGATACTATGGAGTTCATTCGAGAATGGGGGTATTGGTTTATTCAATGTCCCAGGACTACTTGTTTTAGATTATTTGGTTTTGATGGTCACCCCTTTAAAATTCCAAGATTTTGTGGTGATAGGTGGATTCTAATGGAGTTTTCTAGACAAGCTACAGAGGTAAATGCTATATTCTCCTCACAACATAAGACTATTGTTCATTCTTTTCCCTTGAAACTGGGATTCTATTCTTGTTCTTCTTCGGTAATGGCTAAGTCAATGACAAAATAATTTTAGGTTTTAAATTTGTAGTAGCACACTTACAACAAAAAAATTGATCCTAAGAGAAAAATGTATGCATTGTACCCTTCTCAATTTCCTCATCATTGTCCATTCCTTGAGGATTTTTGGGCCAACCTCCAGGATCAATTTGAAGTAAGAAAAAGGGGGTATGAGAGATTGATAATTCCCCATATGAGGGATTTCGATGTTAAGATAGATATTCCTGAAGGCACTACAGATGATGGGTTCACACTTGATCCTAGGTATGATATGGAAAAAGTGGCCACAAAGAATTTGGAGCCCATTAATTGGGCAGAAAAAGAAGAAACTAAGATCAGGAAAGTGTCACGGGGAGTGGTGAACATGAGTTTAAAATGGATTGAACTCCAGCTAAAGTAGCCGAGAGTTGGGGTTTCAAACAAAATAGGTTCTAGTAGTGAACCTACTTATTCTATAGAAACTAAATAATACAAAATTTTAAAGAAGGGTGTTATAGTAGGGGAAACAACCACAAAAGAGCTTGCCTCAATAGAAGAGGATATTTCATTACAACAGATTGATGATGCTTTGCATAAAGTAAAGGTTACTTATTAGGTGGTTTTTGTTGGGGTTACTTCAAGTTTGTCTACCACACCCTTAATTGTTGTTCATCCTAGTGAAGAAATTCCTGAAAAAGGAAATGCTATTGTTCCTCCACGAACTGAGGAAAATGATCCTACTATGCCATCAACTTCAGGAGTAGTAACTATTGAAGAGAAGAGATATCCTGTGATTGAAATAGCAGATATTTCTTTAGATTATGAAAGAACTCTGTCCTAGGAAGGAGAGGGACCTGAATGGGAAGAATATTTGAAGAAAGTTGAAGAGGAACCAACAAAAGAGGAAACTGAGTTTGAAACTAGTATTTTGTATAGTGTAGAAGTGGGGCTAAATGATGTGTTATTTAAAAAAGAGTAGGAAGAATTGATGGAAAGTGCCTAGAGGTTAGATACTTAATAGGCTACTCGAGAAGAAGAATGGAAAAGAAAGACTGAAGAGTTAGCTCAAGAGAAGGACGTAACTGAGGCACTGAAGAAAGAAGAAGAAGAAGCTCTCGAACGAGAATTAAAAGTTGCACAAGAAAAGGTTGTAGAAGAAGAGCTCCTAGTTAAAGAGTTAGAGAAGCAAAGGCTGAAATATGAGGAGGAGGTTGTGAGAAAAGAAGAAGAAATGAAAAAGATAGAAGAAATAAGAGCTTAGAATGAGAGAATGGAGCAGCAACGGTTACAAAAGGAACACGAAGATCTACAAAAGGTTGCTTCTCAACAAACCACTAGGAAAATTTCTTCTACACCCCCACCATCGACACCTCCCAATGTTCAACACGTAACCACTCAACCAGCTGGACCCACTTGGCTAAAATTGAATTTAGAAAAGAGGCAACAAGTACAAGCTTAGCCAATAACGTGGGATGAGATGAGAGTAGAAATAGATAAAGTAAAGTCAAGGAAAAAGCCTCGGGTTGTGCATTCAACCAAGTTGACCGATGAAGGAGATCTAGTAGCAGAAATTGCTACCTCTATTGTTGATAAAGATGAAAGAGAATTGCAACCTGAAGATTATCAGATAAGCACTGTTAATCTAGGAAAGCCTACTATAAATCAGCAAATAAATCTAATAGATATTGTTGCCACCACCACCAAGTTAAGATTAATTAAGGATAAGCAGGCTAAAGATGAGCTTAAGGAAGAAGTAGGAAAAATGAAGAATTTTCTAAAGGAATTAATTTCATCTACTCCTGAGCAGCCTACACCATCAAAAGTCCCTATCTTGATGAGTAGAAAAGAGGTGGATGGTTTGAATGAAATGAAAAAGAAGGCTACATGGTTTGATAATTGGTTTAATACTTTTAAATATGACATGGGTGAGAATTTGGATGAAGGTTTTAAACATTATGTTAGGGGCCTTAAATTGGTTAAAACAATAGAGGAATCTATCAGAGAATGGTGGGAAGAAGAAGAGAAGCTCAGACAATTTTTGGGTAAACTAAGGGTGATTGGAATTTTTTTTTATTAAGAATTGGTCCAGTCACAGATTTTGACGGATGAAGGCCTTGATTTTATTTCAAAGTCTATTAACGTTTTTTTTTCAAAACACAAAACCTACTTGAACAAAGAATAGCCATGCTTAAGGGTATTCATGATATATGGGAACAAGCATGACTTTTTGAAGATATTATTTCAAAGCTTATTGATAAAGCTTTACCTCTAGATCATAGACTTTAATCATTAGAGGAAATAAAAGATGCTTGGGAGGAAAGACTTAATAGAATAATGGAGGAAGGAGATACTACTGAGCTGACACCCTTGGATAGGCTATTAGATATGAGATGTGACAAGCGGTGGGCAGTCACAGACATTGCTCAGTTAAGAGAAATTATGGCTACCATGGGGAAGAAATTTGAAGATTCAAAATTTAAAGTTGACTGGGTCGATGGGCCTAATGATGATGCACTGAAACAAGTTTTCTCCAATTATGATGAGTATCGTGGGGCCTCTCACAAGGATGACAAGTGAAGAAATTATTTCAGTTATCTTTTTGACAACAATACTTTCATGGTAGTTTTTGAGCAAGTAGATGACTATGGATTAGGATTGGTAAGTCAAGATGTAACATGTGCTGATTAGCAGAGGACTGAGTTGAGACTTGTAGTTCAGATTTTGATTGAAGAAGTAGATGGCACACCTTTCAACTCCATGTTAGTGTAATTAATATTTAATTACGCTTGCATAAGTTTACTTAGGCATTATTTATTTCCTAGGTTATAGGATCTTATCTTTATCTTTCGAGCTATCTTGTTGCTCAAGATAAGATTAGGTATTCTCATCTTTGCTTTTATAAAGCAAATAATCTCTTGTAATTAATTGTCTTTTTCGAATATATCAAATTGCATGTTTTTATGCAATCTCTGCTTTTTCGTTTTCCTCTTCTGTGGAAGGTAATTTTCAGGTTTGCAATCAGATCTTGGCACCTAATATGTCAGAGCTCACCCAGCCCTTCTCGATTTTGGAGGATTCTTCACAGTGTAGTCGCTCGGAGTCCCTTGCTCTAACTTGAGGCACATGTAGCGCCTGATCAGATCGGGCTCATGGATCTGCAGAGCTGCTGGCGTCAAATGGCTTGCTTTTACTATTTTCACCACCACCGCTGGATCTAGTTGTAAGATCGTGCATCATCTGTTGATCTGGGGTCAGTTTGATTTTCTACACTGTATTCAAATGGACTACTGCTGGATCAGAAAGCGCCCAAAACCCTGGCCTAGTGGGTGGGGAATTTGTCCATTGAAGAAATCGTCCGAGAGTAAAAATTTTTTGTCTGGCAATACGCCCATGCACGTATTCCTGCAAGTCTAGATTGCACCAAAATATAAAATCAAACAGCGATACTTTATACAGACGACCCACACCCATCGAAGTGCCACCCATGATCACCCCATGAGCCACCGCTACCGGTGGTCTCTTTCCACCACTTATAGCCCCCGTGCCTCCCGGCCAGGTCCCACACTTCAACCTAAGCACCTCAGACCCGCCCCTGTTTCAAACCAATGATTTGGTGTCCATGGGTACCACCAGACAAATTGTCCTATAATGGTATCGAACTTTAGCCCCAGGTCTATGGGCATATTATTTTTATATATTTACTAACTTAGTATCTTTCACATACTAGTGGCAACGAGATATCGTTTGAAATTTTTTTTTCAGTTTCAATGTAACAGAAATGTGAAATTTCTGGTTTTTCTTTGATACCTTCGGAAGCCCATGCTGTTTTTTCACCCGGACGATATCCTCAATTCGCCATCCCACTTTCGATTTCAAGTAAGCAAGTCAGCTCCTGACCTATGCAGATCTATGAGTTCATTTCAGAAATGCAACTTTTTAGGCATGCACTTTTCGGTTTCATGCTCCAGCCTGTACTCCTCACCATTTCAGATTTTTTGCATCATCTCCTTATGAAATCATTGGGTATTGTAATAATGAACTGATATAAAGTTCCATTCAGGGGGGTTTCATGCATAATAATCTGATTAGAGTGTTTTTTTCACTTTGATCCCATATTCCATCTTGTTTTGATGGCAACTCACATGAGTCTATCTGGTCTCTTAGTTTCTTTTGGCCACAATTCTTGTCTTGCTTGACACATGTCGGATTCATTGGTTCACACTTCAGATTGAGAGCCTATGGTTAATGATCCACATTGGATCCATCTCAATTTGAGGGCCATTTTTTTGTGGTTATTGTTCCAGAGTCTATTTTTGGTACTCCTTCCCATGGAAGAGTTTCAGTCACAGTTTGACATCGGCATCGAGATACACAACTTCCAGATTTGTCATCATTATGGGTCCTTTCATCTACTGTTGCTTACAGTTTCCAGAGTTGATCCGTGCTTGAGTTTTTCGAGTGTCTGTGTAACGGGTCTTCGTTTTAATCATGATTCCTTTGAGCCAACGCGATTCTCATCCGGTCAGAGACATGTAAGAATATTTCGCTTGCCGCATTTTCAAGTCTCATGTTACTTACGTAGTTTTCCAAAGGTTTTCTGCAGCTAGCTCATCTCACCGAGGGGGTTTTTCCTTTACATTTAAAGCATGAGTACCAAGTTCAGTTTGACTCATTTGCATAATAATCTTCTCCTGGCTGTACTTATGGGGGGGGTGTTAGTGTAATTAATATTTAATTACGCTTGCATAAGTTTACTTAGGCATTATTTATTTCCTAGGTTATAGGATCTTATCTTTATCTTTCGAGCTATCTTGTTGCTCAAGATAAGATTAGGTATTCTCATCTTTGCTTTTATAAAGCAAATAATCTCTTGTAATTAATTGTCTTTTTCGAATATATCAAATTGCATGTTTTTATGCAATCTCTGCTTTTTCGTTTTCCTCTTCTGTGGAAGGTAATTTTCAGGTTTGCAATCAGATCTTGGCAATTCTAACACTCCAGAAATTTTTGTAGAGACAAACACTTGGAGTTAGATGGGCGTCCCTATAATTGTGGATCTGGGCCCCAGATTACGGATCTTAATTTTTGATAGGAGGAATTGATGCTAACTTTGTCTAAATTTTAAAATTATCTCCTCATTGTAAAGGTCAGCTAATTGAAGTTAGATTAGATACCTGAAAGAGAGATTGGATACAGTTTACTATTTTTACAGCTTTTTATGCAAAGATACTCAAAAACACTTTTTTTTACAGCTTTAATGCAATTAGTTTCATTTCAGAAGTTTGTCAGTTTAATGATAATGTTAATGAACAATGGTCATTCCTATGCTAGTGAGCTTTGTTGTGCATAAATGTTTCTTACTTGATGAAAGTCAATAGAAGATTCTGAATCTGAAACTATTTCTTTAGATTATCTGTGGATGATATTTCTCTATATTTGTTCATCTATTAATTTTGGTAATGAGCTTGTCATATTTTGTTATTTGAAAAGAAGGTTAATAAAAAAAAGTGATGATGAATGGTTGTATGCTTTAAGTTTGCACTATGAATGAATGCAATGGTATGGATTATTCTATAGATTGTGTCATTCTATGGTTTTAGTTAGTTAATAAAATGCTCATTACGAAGTTTACATGTCTAAATTAAATGAAATATGTGTTCATGTGTTGTTTTCCTAAGCCTCGTTCTATCTTTTTTTGTTTATTTACACCCCCAAAACATTATATTAGTTTGTACTATTCAATTTGTACTCTTTTACTAGCAGCCCCCTTGAACATTACAATTGCATAGCCATTGAATGATGACAACATAGTTGAGAACCAACTACAGAGACCTTGGAAGATAGGTGGTTTTAGATCATTTGTCTTTTTCAGGAGAAATAAAGTAGAAATATTATGTTTTAATGTTGTTGTGTTACCTTGACCATCAACAAGTCTTTTGGATAGCCATTTATAGGGAGGTTATCCTATCCTCATGACTTTTACCAAGTCTATCAGCATCAAAAACAAGTCTATCAAGAATTACATTCATAGTCTCAATCTTACCTTTAATTGACCATTCCTTTTGGCTGCCATGCACTAATGCAACATAGACATCTTGCCATTTTTTAAGATAGACATTGAGCTCCTTCACTTCGAAGAAAATCCACTTCACAAGTGAGAGAAAATTGTGAGTTCCATCCTCCACCATTCTACAAAATAGTTCCATTTTAATTTCAGCCCAATTGACCAGTGGTGCAGCATGAGAACCAACATTTTCAACAGGATCCTCCCAGGCTCCTTCTTTATCCTCCAAATCCTCCTCAATAGGGGAATCCTCCACTTCAATAACCTCCACTTTCACACAGTGTTTATCAGGCATATTTGCTAGGTCCACCAGAATTTCAAGCTACTCCACCTTCACATCACTCCCCTTAACCTGCTCAATGCCAATAGGAGAATCTAAATTAGCCTAGTTAGGGCCAGCCCCCTTGGAACACACCATACCCTCATTTTCTTGCCCAATATCCTCTATAGGATGCTCGATACCATCAAGGCCATCAACCAGGACATGTTTAACATCAGGAATAGGGGACTTCTATACTTCACTCAAAAATCCATCACCCATAACATGTTTGATATTAGGAACAGGGATTTCTCCACAACTCTAGAAACATTTCCAACCTGCTTCTCTTTCCTTGGGCATTTTTTCTTCCCCTTCACATTCTTCTTCACTGAAGGCACCGCAACTTCCTTCATTTCAATATCAATTTCATAACCCTTGGACCAGGATTCAAAATCCTCAAAAACATCAACAGACTCACTCTCCTCCTCTAATGGTTCCTCATAATCAAAATCATCTTCCTTAGAATCCCCTTCCCAGTCCTCCGCCAACTCACCAGTTTCATACCCTATGTTTTTTCCACCCTTTTTACGATACGGGGTCTTAGGAGAAATAGGAACCATCTTCAACTTAATGTGCTAAAAAATTAGATTCATAAGGCCTTCATGGAGAATAACCTTCCTAGGGTTCTTTCTATGATCCTCGATACTTGTTTCCATTGAAAGAAGGAGGTAAAAAGGAAATGAAACCAAAGAATTATGGTGGAAGTGATTCAATAACATGAAGTGAGTCATAGATAACAAAATACCTTCCCTCTAGAGGGAAGAATTGCGTAATTGCTAGAGCAATGTCCCTCCAAAGCGGCTTAATAGATTTGTGTGCATACCCATCGCTTCGAATAAACTTAAGCTTCTTCTTCTTAGCACCTTTGAAGAAATTGGCTAAGGCCATCTTGGACGCAACCCTATCTTTGTAAAATTTCCTTCCACTGGAAAGTAGACTAGTAACCTCAGTAATGAATTCCTCATTGATGTTGAATTCCACACCCTTATAGTGCAAAACCCGGTTGTTCTACCCACTAACAAAAGCCTTTGTCACTTCAAGGTTCAGACCATGAAGTTTCAACAAATAGGGGTAGACACCACCCTTCTCAAGATGCTCCCAAACAGTTTTATTACTGCTAAACTCCTCACAAGAGCTTGGCTCCACTCTGCAGTGAGCACCTCCCATGGTGGCATGCAACAAACAACACTCCACCTGCTCCTTGAATTTTTGCAAAGGAAAAATAAAGTGAACTAACCAAAATGCAAGGAAAAAGATACCCACAAAATGTGTGATCCTACCAAACCAAGTACTGCCATCCTTTAGCTCCCAATCCATAATCTCATGAACCCCTAAAAAGCAATTATTAAAAGAGCATGCACTTAACTCATCGTGAAAAAACCAACTTAGGAAGAAATAAAATAGCCTTTCTCCCTTCTTAACTACATCCTTAATAAGACATCTTGTCATAATTTGATATTTTCTGAAGATTAAGTGGCAAGGAATCATAATTATTCCAATTAATTCAAGTCACCACTCCCAAATTAGCTAACCCATCAGCCAACAAATTAGCTTCCCTGAACACATGAGTAATTCTCACCTCATCAAAAGAGTTAATGATAGATAATGAATCATTAATCAAATGGGCTATAGACCATGATGGCAAGTTACTCTTTAGAAGACACTTTATAATGTTAAGGGAATCCCCTTTGATACAAAGTTTAGAGACCCCATAATCTTTAGCCAATAATAGACCATGATAGGTTGTTGTTGCCTCAACAAAGTGGTTTTTTCTGGATTCCCAAAGGGAGCATCACCATAGAGATAAACCTACCATTCTCATCATGTAACACTCCCCAAAAACCAGCAAGTCCCTGATTCCCCTTTGAAGCATCGTAAAAGTTAACTTTGAAACATCCACAAGAGGGAGCTTTCCAATGAACCCCCTCCCTAGAAGCTTTAATCTTCTTCACCAAAGATCACAAGAACAATTCCACCTATTTCCCACTAACAAGTCATAATTAGAGGCAATAGCCTTAAGATCCAGAGAAGGGAGCACCGAAAATTCAGAGAGAAAATTTTCCTTAATGGCTTCACAAATTTTGAAAGCCAACTTAGAAGGTGGGACCTCCAACTGACGAAAAAACATGGTTGTTACATTCCTTCCACACTCCCCAAGCCAAATGCATAAAGATAAGATACCAAAGCATCGAGAGAGCCAAATTATGAGTAGGAGCCACCCATTGAAACCATAATTTAGAGATAGAAGCAGGGAATGCCCAAGAGATATCCCACTGCTAAAAATATGATCCCACACATCCCAAGTATAACTGCAACTAGCTAGAAGATGATAACAATCCTTAATAGCTTATTTGCACAAGAAGCACCTGTTTGGTAGAGACATTCCCATTTTCACAAGATTATTGAGAGTCAAGATCTTATCTTGGCATAGAAGCTAGAAGAATATATTCATTTTAGGAAAAAGCTTCACATTCCACAAACAACCCCAAAAGGGAGGGGGGCCAACCAATTTTTTTTGAAATGAGAAGCTGAAGAAACAAAAAACTTACCATTAGGATCAAACCTCCACACCACAGTCATCAGGGGAATCAACAAGGATGTGAATCATAGAGAGGAACACAAAGAGAGGTTCCAAATCCCTGTTAACCAAATCAAGTCCAATCCATTTACCTTGAAGAATATGATGAGAGACAAAAACACCCCATTCCCTGATACAAAAGGCTTTGAATGAGGCCACCCAAGGTTCATCCTTCAAGGGACCATGACCAATCCACCAGTCATCCTAGAACAAGATTCTCCTACCATTCCCAAAAACCCATCACAGGCTAGCAGCCACAATGGATTGAGCTCTAAGCATGAATTCCAAAGGATAGATCCCTGGGGAGGAACAAAAATATCCTTTAACAAATATCTATAATTATCCACCCCCCTCAAATACTTAGAAGAGTAAATATCCATCCATTCCTTGTCACTCACAAGCAAATTCCACAACTATTTTGCCATAAGGGAAGAATTAAAGTCTTTCAGCTTACGCAAGCCTAAGCTACCTTACACTTTCGACCTACAAACCTCCTCCCAAGACACCAAATGTAACCTTTTGTTCTCCTCCACCCTAGACCATAGAAATATTTTTTCAATTCCCTCAATCTTCTCCCAAAACCTTCTAGGAATTTGGAACAAGCTTAAGGCATAAACCATAAAAATTTGCAAAGTCGACTTGATTAACTAAATTTTACCAACTTGGCTAAGAAGGGCACCCTTCCAACCAACAAGTTTCAAATGAAATTTATCAATGATACCATTCCAAAAGGAGTTTGAAACACCATTAGAACAAAGAGGCAGCCGCAAATAGGTTGAGGGAAGCTCCCTAATGCCACATTCCAAAATACTGGCAATCCTCAACTGACAGTGTTTTGGAGTATTGAGAAAAAAGCAGTGCTCTTAGATAAACTCACCTTCTGACTAGAAGCTACCTCATACTACTAAAGAATAAGATGGATATATTTAGCCGTAACAACTGAAGCCTCAACAAAAATAACAGTTTCATCAACAAATTACTGATGTGAGCAACAAAGTTGACATGATGAGGGATAAAGGCCTTTAAAGGCCCCATTAGAAACCACCTAAAAAAGAAATCTTCCCAAATACTCCACCATAATCTAAAAAGAAAAGGAGATATAGGATTCCCTTACCACAACCCACGAGAACTTCTGAAAAAGAAAGAAGGTGGCCATTGACAAGCACCAAGAATGAGGGAAAAGAAATTAATTTCCCAACCAATTGCAGAACCTAGTTCAAGAAGCCAAATGCCTTTAGGATATTGCAAAGGAAATGCCAGTTCACCTGATCATAGGCTTTCACCAAATCCAACTTTAAAATGAGCCTAGGTTTCTTGTTAACTTTGAGAGAGTGAATATTCTCATGCACCATAAGAACCGAATCCAAAATCTACCTACCCAACACAAAACCATTCTACTGAGGCGAGATAATCTTAGGAAGGACCCTTTGCATCCTTGAAGCAAGCACTTTAGAAAAAACATTATAGATAGAATTGCATAAACTGATGGACTTGAAATCACCAAAATGCTCAACCTCGGGATTTTTAGGAATTAAAACAATAAACATTGAGTTCTATTCCTTAAGAAGTTTCCTACTCCCAAAGAACTCTTTAGTGGCATTGATCACATCCATGGTAATGATATCCCAATAATACTGAAAGAATAGCATCGGAAACCCATCCGTCCCAATAGATTTGTTTCCTTCAAAAGAGAACACAACCTTTCTAATTTTTTCATTAGATGGAATACCAGCCAAGCCCCTATTCTCCTCTTCTGAAACCAAGTTAGGAATAACATTAAGAAATCCTTGCTGGAAAATAGGATCAAGAGGGCGATCCTCCAAAAGAAGTTCCTCAAAGAAAGATCGAGCAAAAACTCTGATATCATCATCCTCTTCAAGACAAGTATTATTAACAAAAATTTTAGATATCCTATTAGAGGATCTATGCTTCAAAGTCATAAGATGGAAAAAACCAATATTTTTATCTCCACTCCGAAGCCAAATAGCTCTAGACCTCTGCTTCCAGAACTCCTCCTCCTTAGCCACAATGTTATGAAAACTAGCTAGAAGGACACTTTCCTCTTGAAGAAGTGACAAATCATTCCCAGAAGCCTGCATTCTCTACTGCAAGATATCTAGTTTTTCCTTGAGCTTTGATTTCTCCTTAAAGATATTTCCAAAAGAAGACTTGTTCTACTAGATCAAGTTCTACTTAATAGAAGCAAGATTCTTAGCAACTTTATACATGATTAAGCCATCAAAATTAATATTCCACCACTCAGCAATTTTGGAGCGCAACTCCAGGTGGCTGGTCCACATTTTTTCAAATCTGAACGGAAAGGACTTTTTACGCCCTATAAGCTCAACATTCAAGGATATAGGAAAATGATTTGATCTGAGCCTAGTAAGAGCAGAGAGAGAACAAGAAAAAAATTGCAACCAATCAGGAGAAATAAGGGCTTGATCCAACTTAACCTAGATGAGAGCATCCTCAACATGCCTATTGGACCAGGTATAGGATGCACCACCCAAGTCCAAATCTAGCAAACAATTATCATTGATGAAGTTCATAAGATCAGAACGACTATCATCCACAACCTAGGAGCCCCCAAACTTATTAGAATGATTAAGTGGGGTATTAAAATTCCCCATCACCAACCAACTCTGAAAAGAGAATTGAGCTTTAAAGGTATTCAGACTCCCCCAAAAATGCTTTCAAGAACTTTTCAAATTAGGAGCATAAATATTCGACCGCACCCAAGAGAAATTATCCCTTGGACAAGAAAAAGAGGTAGCCACATGATTATCAAAAGAAAACAAAGCAAAGCTAGAAACCACCTTAGGATTCCAAAAAGTAGCCACCCCTCCAGAAGCACCATCAGAATCAAACACTTGATAGCCACTATCCTTAAAAAATCTATTCTTAATTTTATCAACCTTCTCAGCACCCATCTTAGTCTCCTAAATCAAAATGATATCAGGACGATGATCTCTCACAAGATTTGTAACAAGATCTTGTTTATGAGGATCATTTAATCCTCGTATTGTTCCAGGAGAGGATCTTCATAGAATATTCTATGAGGGACTTGTTAGGCCCATCTTGAGCAGAGTAACTTGCAAACCATCAACAATATCACATTTTCTTTCCCTCTCCTAAAATTTTTGCAAAGAAGGCCTTCCTCTCCCTTATAGCTCTGAACCACAATCCAATTTCAATTGGTTCCTTGTAGCCATTCCCACCACTAAAGGAGTAGATTTATTCTTATTACGAGATTTAGTAGCAAAGGAAATAGGAATCACAGAGTTACAAACATTGACAAAAGAGGTGAGCACCAACTTCTCAAACACAACAGTATCCACCAATGACTCTTCCAAAGGAAAATCCTTTGGGCCCACAACTAATTCCTCCATTAGGGAACCTAGTAAACCCTCCTTGGATGTTAAAATAGAACATCAAAGACCATCTTCAGAGGAGTCACCTTCTCTGGCTCAACAATAAAAAGAGCCAAATACTTAGTACTAGCCACCTCCACTAGATCTAAAACACACTCCTTTTCACACAAGGCCTTGACCTCACCCTCCTTAGATAAAAATTCCCCAACTGGGTTGATACCAACAAGATCAACAGAAGATCGAAGATCACTCTTAACAAGAGCCTCACCCAAAACACTAGGATCCAACCTAGCAGCTACAAAAAAGGCACTGAGAGGCTTACCATCACTCACCGCCTCCATCAATGGCTTAAAAAAGGCACCAAGAGGCTGACCATCACTCAAAACTTCCCCAAAATTAGGACATTTCCCAATCTCCTTCCAAACTTTGGCCGGTACCGAGTCCTTTTGAGAAGGGGTCGAAACATTTTAGGGAGGAATCTTAGGCTTCAGAGGAAACTTCTTCACCCAATGACCCACCTTCTTGCAATGAAAATAAGAAAAATGGATCAACTCAAACTCAATCACCTACTTCTAAACTCCCAACTTACAATTAATCTTGATCAAAGACGGGAGATCGGTAGCTTGATCCAAAATCACACATTGTCGAGCATAGACAAGCTAACTCTGCGAAGCAGTCAGATTATCAATAGATAACAAGTGACCAAAGGTAGACATAATACCTTTGAATACTTACTCATCCTAGAATTTGAGAGGAAGCCCAGGCAAGAAAACCCACATAGGAGCTGAATCAAAAGAACAGGAACTCAGAGAGAAACTTGCCTCCCATTTCTTCAATATCAAAGGGGATTTTCCAATAAGCCAAGGCCCCCCACCAAGACCTTCAATAGATATTCTTTACAAGAGAATGAAAAGAGAGAAGAAGCCCTTCGCAAGGGCTGCTAGGTCAACCTGACCCTTCAGATTCCACTGATTCTTAGATAGGTTGTGAACCAAGTCAATATTAGGACGGGGTCCCAAAAACTTACTGACCAGTGATTGCTCCATGGAAAGAATGCCCTTGTCAATAATACAATCTGACACATAGACAAAATATTCACCAGCAGATGGGTCAGCAAAGAATTCCACCGAAGGCGAGGAGCTCTTCTTCTTAAACTTTGCATCAAACAACTTTGACCAAGTCTTTTCCTCCAACGAAGCAACAACTTGTTGAGCAACTTCAGAGACCACAGAAGCCTCGAGAGCCACAAAAAGAGGACCCACCTTGACCAAGGCAGTGCCATGAGGTCCCAAACCACCAGAAAGAGGAAGGACTTTTGAGTTACCCAATGGAGAGGACCCACAAGTTGTCCCATCTGAGAGACAGCCGTCCACCACCCTCCTAACATCATCCTGACCTCTGCCATTAATGCCAGTCTTAGGAGCAGGGCTTCCCGCCTTACCAAAATTTGAAATTACCTTACCCAAAACACTATCCATATTCGCAGCATTAGCTCCACCCAACG
This sequence comes from Sequoia sempervirens, assembly GCA_007258455.2. NCBI lineage: Eukaryota > Viridiplantae > Streptophyta > Pinopsida > Cupressales > Cupressaceae > Sequoia > Sequoia sempervirens. Next base: position 47,200 of record VDFB02254745.1, read on the forward strand.
AAAACTCCATTTTACTACATCCATGTTAAATATTATATAACTTTCCTATTTTTTGTTGGGTTCTTTTGGTTTTTTTTTCTATTTTACCATCGCTTGTAATAGGTTTTTGGTCCCTTCAATTTTTTTAAATCTTTTTATAAAATTTATCAATAGGATTCCATACACAAGTATCAATAGAAATAAATATTTTATCAAATGGTAAGTTTATAGTTATTCATTAACAATAGGATGTCATTATATGTTATTAATTACCTCCTAAATACATTTTAAAAAATAGGATATGTAAAATGAAAAGTGCACTATCAATTAGTTATTGGTAGGGGGCTGAAACAACAATAATTAACCTAGAATAATAACATGAAAATGTGGCTACAAAACTATATTTCACATCACAATAAAAATTATTTATTTTTCTAGTAAGGCTTAGGACCCTTCTGTCCAAAGACATATTGATAATCTCATGAATTCTCTTAATACTATGGCTAATACTGTGGTGGAGGAAACCATTAATCTGAAACAAAATTTGGAAGGTAGAATGTTATCCCTTGAGGATAAATTTGATAAGTTGTGTAATGTTGTGATGAAGGGTGGAGATGCCTCTAAGGTCTTAGTTATCTCAGACTCTACCAAGGTGACCTCCCTTGTGACCGTCGTGAAAAAGAGAAAGGAGAATGTGTCTGCTGATGATATTGTTGTTGGGGGTAAGTTGATGGATGTGGAGTGTGCTGCTAAGAAAGGTGTTGTGAAAGCTAGTGTTTTGAGTGGTGAGGTAAAAATGGGTGGGCCAGGAGCCAGAACTAGAAACAAAATAAAATCTTAGGTTGGGGACTCGGGTATTGAGGTGTCTGATGTTGTGGATAATGTGCAAAAGTTGGCTGCTAGTGAAATGGAAGCTATGGAGACTTTGAACAATCTGTAGTGTTGTTGGTTGGGCTCCTTCTTTTTGGCTATTTTTTGGTTTTTGTTTGGTTGTTGTTGGGCTGATTATTGCTTTATGTTGTTATCTTCTTTTATCAGCTGCTTTTTGATGTAAAGGATTCCAAGCCCCTTCAAAGCCCATTTTTTTACCTTGAATCAAAACAATTATTTATTTTTCCAAAGGTAGACACACCACATCTCATTCTCAAGGGATGATCATAAAATTCATATCATGATCTCAATTACACCCACATAGTCCATATTATTCACAATACACGCCAAGTATGTATAGTAACTTTTCTTTCATCAATTGGTTTGAGTGAAATTTCACATAACTATTGTATATGAAACCATTCTCCTTCTAAAAAACATAAAATAAATTTCATTATCATCATAACCACAAGCATCTTTTAGTCCATTTATACAATTTTATAATTCATTATCACTCAACATTAAGATCAAATTTTCTTTCCAACATATAACATCATTCAATATGCTTTCAAAGTTTATAAATAACCATTCATTGATACTAATACACTCTCATTTATAAAAAGAATTTCAATCAATTATGTAACATTAGTTTAGATATTTTTTATGATATTTTATATTACATGATACTTATTATTCAATTCATCTAGAAACACATTACCAAGGGTGAGAATCAAATATTACTGTAAGCACATCACATGATTAATCTATTACTTAATTTTAAATTCTTGTTTTCATTTCAACATCAATAGACACAACAAAATTATAATTTATATAGTCATAGTTTTATCATCCAATACTCATTGTGAAGATGGTTGAGGGGTGTTAAATTTTACACTAACATTGATGGAGTGTAAAATAAATAATAATCACTTTGACATTTTCCCCTTACCCATGGATCCATATACTTATGGCCAAATCCCAAAAACTAAGCATGATACTAATGATGCATAAGCTATCAATAATTCTAGTGTTTTTTTATAGTGGAAATATGACATGGATTAAGGGGATTTAAGAAAATGGCTTAAGGCCCATCCTAAGAGTATGTACATGGTACAACTTGAAATATAGTCATTACTCACATCAAGCCACTAATAATAGTCAAATTGATCATTCACATTTGATTAATTTGTATAATGTTAGATGCTCAAAGTTTTTACAATCTTGTAAAATATTATAAGGCATGTCCTAAGAGGATGTAGATGGTACAACCTGAAATATAGTCATTAATCCGATCAAGCCACTAATAATAGTCAAATTGATCATTCACATTTGATCAATTTGTATAATGTTAGATACTCAAAGTTTTTACAATCTTGTTAAAGATTATATATTAAACTTGACTTAGGAAAAAATTATTCCATTAGCATGGTTTATGGACCTAGAAAAGATGACATGGATTAAGGGGATTTTTAAGAGAATGGCTTCAGGGGATTAAATTTACCTAGAAATTTATCTTTTTTGTGAACCTTTTAAGTTTGTTTGTTGGTATACATATATTAAAATTGCATAGTTAGATCTTAAATTTTTAAATTTGTACATGCTCAAGTTGAATGATGTACATGTGTATATATCCTAATTTTTCTTTTAAACATGTCATACGTTTAATTTAAATATTTCTTCTAATGTCTCAACATGTATAATATCTAGTTTTTAATATGTTTATTTATAATTTATATATAGATTTTTGAAAGTTAATTTTGTACTTGTTCATGTATTTATATATATGCAGGTTCACCTTGATCATCATGGATGAGTTTGATGTCAAGGATTTTCTTGATCCCCCACCTTTTCCCCCTCCACCTCAACACCCTCCACCCCCTCCACCTCCACCCTCAGGATCTGACGAGGCTTGCTTGAGAGCTAGGATCAATGGCAGCATAAAATCCATGGATTCAAGAAAAAATTGATGCAATTCAAGATGAAGCATTTATATCTCCCCACCTAGTGTGTTGTTAGGTCTATTGATGTGTACGTAGATAGTTATCACTTGTGGAGAGAGAAGAAAAGATGATTTTATTTAGATGGACTCTCCTATAGGGAAATCCTTGACCTAAAAATCACCAAAGCCCATTTAGCTTCATATTTCATTGACCCAATCACCAATCAACCAATTCCACCAAACAAAAAAATATGTCAATTAGGTGTTGTAGGAATCCTTAGATGTTGAGCATTTTTGGGAGCAATGGTGGATGGTATTTGATCATCCACCACGTGCTAATTGTGAGGTTCCTCTTTATTTTTTGAGAAAATTATATGCAAAGTTTGTGATGGGTTTGAAACCCAATTATTTTGATTTCATATCATTCCAAGGTATTAGTGGTTGCATGCCACAATAGAAGTTAGGGGCACAATTTGATCCCCAACAACCCGTGCCTACTCAACCTCTCATAGATCCTCCTTCTACTGCTGTACCTACACCCATCCAGCATCGTGTAGTGGTATCCACATTAGGAGCATTGAGTGTTCTCTCTACTAACCTCAATGAACATACTACTGAGATGGTCACTGGGGTTACTAGCCGAGACCATGGAGGAGCATCAGGTGGAGCTAGTACTAGTACCACTCCACATGTATCGATGCCTCATTTTTGTACCAATTATAATTGATTATGTTATGACCTTGATCATGGTGCATCCACTTCAGTTACAGGTGGAGCATTCGATGACATCACTTCATATGTAGATTATCTATGTGTTGATGATCAACCTATAAATCATCCTACATAGGTATATATACACATACATGTTGAATTTATGTAAATTTTAAGCACATATTTTTAGTGAATAGATTTAAAAAAAATGTAGTATTTTAGCAATCAAATTTTTTGGTGTAGATGACGGCCATAGGGACATCAACTCTTTATTTGATTTATTTTTTTTGTGTCGACACCAGTGCAACTCAATACACCATTTGGGGTATTTTGATTGATTTTTTAAATATATTAAATAATTTTAACTTGGTTTTAATTTGTAATTTAGTCATGAACATGTGTTAAATATTTATGTTGGTTCATGAAGGTCATCTGACTTCCATGTTGAATCCACCAGAGGGTGTGGCATGTGCTCCTCTATTGTTAGATGTATCGCATGAGCCACTCAATGTATGTATACTATTTTAAAAAACTATACTTAGAAATTTGTATTTTGAATTCACTATATCAAACGTGCATGTACTTATATTAAAAATATGTTTCTATGTAGGTTGACACCACCATCAGGATGGGTATTGTGCACCCTATTGATCTAAGACAATTTTAGGAGTCAACTACATTTTAGGTTGTTTAAAAAAAAATTGTGCACAATTTGTAGGTATTTTAAATAGATTAAAACAAAAATCGGTACTTGAATATATATGTTTTAACCTAATTTGTACACATGTGCTTTATTTTACCTTGTAGGACCTTGTTAGTGATAATTTTTGTCTTGATGATGTCATGCAACATGTGGGGAGAGATGAGCAAAAATCAGCGTAATTTAGAATTTTGATTATATTTAAAATCAATTATTATACATTGTGAATGACAAAGTAAATTTTAATTGAATATATGCTCATGTGTTTATTTTTCTTCTATAGCATGAGACAGGTCCCAACCTACTCATAGCACCTATAGCATCACATGAAGAGTAGGACGTCAGAGGAGATGAATAGCCTCATACAATAATTTAAATTTTTGATTATATTTAAAATCAATTATTATAAATTGTGAATGACTTAAAGTAAATTTAAATTGAATATGTGTTCATGTGTTTTTCTTTTTCTTCTATAGCATGAGACAAGTCCCAACCTGCCCATAACACCTATAGTAGCACATGCAAAGAAGGACATCAGAGGAGATGAGTAGCCTTATATGGTAATTTTCATGATTTTATAAATTGAATTGAATTAAATCATTTTGAAATTGATTTTAAGTTTCTTTCTCTTGTATAGAGTGATTCAGATCATCCTAGTTCATGTGGATTGAAGAGGTCTCTTGATTTTAGGGATGATAGAAGTTAGATCTCATGTACATATTCATGCTTTAGTACATTTCACATGGACTAGAGATATATATATTTTAGTACATTCCACACATGGACTAGATCTTTATACGTTTCAATACATTAAATGGACTCTATATACATGTTTCAGTATTTCATGGACTAGATCTATATATATGTTATAGTATTTCATGGACTCTACATATGAACTTAGAGAATATATACATATGTTTTATTGTTTCATGGACTTTCGTAATTTTAGTATTTTATGGATTATTATTGTGTAATGTCCCCAAATTATTGATAAAGTGATCTAATTAATTTAAGTTGTCCAAAACTTAATATTATTTCAAAAGGATGACTTTAATTAATTATTTTAATTAAAATAAAGTGGAAGTAATAAAATATTAGAAAGGTCACTTTATTTAGTAAGTTTCTTCTAGAAGATGGAGTTAGTTGTGAGTTGGCTTCTCCTAGAAGATTCCTTGGAGCCTTTAAAAGGAGTTGAGGGCAAAGCATTTGGGCATCCATTGTTGAATTTATTTTTCTTAAGCTTTATGCAGAAGTTTGAATCCTTGATTCAGGTTAATCTTTGGAGATGAAAACCTTCAGCAAATTGAGAGAGAGTTGGATGAAAACCTAGCTCTTTAGAAAGGTGGATTCACTACAGAGTTCACATTTGGGCTTATTGGTTTCAAATTCGGGAGTTTCAAGATTATCAACTATGAAGAGAAATTGGTGAAGAAATTTTTTGTCTTTTGTGAAGACAAAATTTCTAGGTTCAATCGATATATATTAGCTATAATATTTCTTATATATTATATCGCTACCATTGCTATTCAATTCTTGGCTATTGTTTTCTGGAAAAAGACAAATCATATTCATTTATAGTCATTTTAATATAGTTGTTTCCAATAGAAGATAATTCACATTGAAGCTTATGGAGGAATAGCCGTAAATAAAGAAGAGTAGATTATTATCACTTAATTTGAAGGCCAATTTCCTTGATAGCCACAAAGCCATCAAATAAAAATGTGAAGAAAAGGAACCAAATAAGACAAATTCTTAATATTTCATAAAATGGTAGGAAGAGTTTATTGTGTAAGTATTTGATTTATCAAGCTGCATCACACAAAAAAGGGTAAAGTAGCTAAAAAGTCAGGAATTATAGAGACAAATCAAGGAGTCTATTTTATTATAGTTTATCAGAATAACCAAGTCATGTGAAGGAATAAACATAAATTAAGGAGCTTTCGTCTTGGATTGGCTTTCATCATGCTATCAGGACATACTTGATACAGATAAAAGGTGAATAAGACAAAGTCTTGGGAGATGAATCATAGCAATCCATAAGGAGGTTGATTGAATTCTAAAGGAATCAACATTATTAAAGAAATGTGAATAGTTATTTATCATTGCCATCATTGTATTGTGATTGTTGGGTGAAGAGATAGAATCAGGCCTTTATATTTTATGTAGAGCCAAGGTGAAGATCAATCTCAACAATGGAAATATCAATCTTAAAGCAAAGAACTATCCTTTACAAATTTTTCAACTTGTTAGGCATCAACTCACCCTCAAGGGTCTCAACCCTTCAATCTTGCAAAACAACTAAAAATATTCCCCTAGGCCTTGAAAAAGTCCCTCAACATGCATATGATGAAAATTTAACCATTTGAATTCATTCTCTAAGTCAGATTCAACAAAATCCCCAAAACTCACCTGTGGTCACTAGTTTTCCTTGTAGTAGTGGAAAACTTGTTTTTCAAAATTTTGAGAAATTTTTTCCAAAACACCTAAGAAAAAAAACTTGGATCCAGGTACCCATTTCAGGTTTATTCAACATATCAGAGAACCAAGTGTAACTCTTTTGGACCAAATGCCTCAAACTTAGATTTTTCACATTTTTAAGCCTCCAATTAAGCCACTTTTTCAAAGAGACCACCCTTAGATCCACACACCAGAATTCCAAACCCAAAAAAAGTTTCTACTTGTATTTCAAAACAAATTATTTTTGTGTCTTAGGACCATACATGCTCAAATAGGCCCCTAATTCCAAAACCCTCCTTTAAGCCTAAAGAACTAGGGTTTTAGGACTCCCTTATTGTATTTCCACATTCCCAGCCACTCTTGATCAAACCAACTAATCAGACATCTCTAAATAGGCCCTCTCATGTTTATAGAATACTCATTAGGCCTTTGACAATGTTCTCTTCAATTCTTAGGTCTGAACCATCATCTTTATAAGAAAAATCACACATTTCCAACCCTTCCTTCCATGCTTCAAGCCAAGAAACCATTCCTACACGCCTCCTACCTCTAAAGTGTCATTCAATACATCCAAATACATCATCCCACTGAGTTAAAATCAAATACAATATGTGGGATGATGTTTAAGGCATTACAATGGCTTCAAAACCCTTGGGACAGTTGAAAATCCGGTATGAGATTTTTGAAGATTCAAAGCCTTAAAAGTTTAAACAATCCCCTGTCACATCTAACTACAAATTCAAATGAGAAATCAATACATTGGAAGCCTATACGGCCTACACACAGTTAGGGAATACTAAAAATACAGTGAAAAACAACAATAAAACATAAATTCTTCAAGTTTATTGTATTCTCTTGGCTTCAAAAACCTTTGCTTAGGCTTCCCCAAGGCTTTTATAAAAACTTTCAACCTTCTCAATCCAACCAATTCCCTTAACTACTAAACAACCACCTTTTAAAAGCATGTAACCATTGAGATTACAAGTATGTTGCTTAATGCAACTCATAAACTTGAAACTTTATGACTCTACCTTCATGACTCCATTACATATAATCTTATATTTTCCTTTTTAGGCTTACAAATGAAATGTATTGACTCATTTTAATATAATAAAGCATTGAACTACTAAACATAGGAATTTGCAACTAGGTGATATGGTGCCCCTGCACCAATATTGTTGATCAAAACTTCTGAGTCACCGATCTATGGAAAAATATAGTATCGTAGGACTCAAGTAGCGGGTTATAAACACAACTTCTATTAATATCAATTGGTCATCAAGCAAGAAGATTGTATGAGCTTGAGCATCTTCGTATGTATCGAGTCTCTATGAGGAGACAAATCATAGAATTGGAATCACATCATATATATCTGGTGCATATTGTCTTTGGTGTTGCCTTTATCATCTGTCAAACTTGCACAAGGAGTTGGGGTCTTCATTTGGTGGAATAGTAATGCATATCTTAGGATTGTTCAATCTCTATTATGATATTATAGGTCAGTTTAATATTTAAATATTACATCATATACCTATGGATTTTCATTAGCTATGAACGATCATATATATAGTATGTATTGATTAAATTTTATTAAGGCTCAGGTATGTTTGTGCAATTGAACTTTTAAAATGCAATTTCCTGCATCATATGAGAATATTGGTTTTGTCTTGTAATTTGTGATCACTGTGAATTGCAATGCTCTGCTTTATTTTGATCAAGGAGTCTTATTAAGAATCATACCAGTCTACTCATATAAATGCAAACATTGAGCCTAAGTATGAGTATATTTGAAATGCAATTATTGGTATATTCACCTTTGATATATCTAAGGGAAAATTGTGGAGCAGGAATCTTTAGAACTGTAGAAAGAAAATGTTATTATAACTTTGTTCCAAACTGTGGCAAAAATTGTAAGGTTTATATCCTTTACTAGGGGTTAATGCTGTGAAGAATCTATTACTATTCATTTTTGCAAATATGTTACCAGTGAATGATAATATATCCCACAAACATATTAACCCTAGTTTGATAAAACAAAGTCTATCAAACTGAGCAAAGAGAAAAAATATCGATCATTTTGGGTTCAGGATATTATAGTGGTATCAAAGCTTGTATCCTACCAGCCTGAAGGGTTAGTTTGTTTGATACAGTGGTGAATCATGGGTTCCATAGTCGATGATGTAATGATTGCTTATAAAGGGTACCTTTCACTTCCATAAGAGGTTAGAAATGATCTCTCCTTCATCTACTAGAAGGAGTATCAGAGCGATTATAGCAAGCAAAAAAGAAAATCAAAGAAATGTGGACAGCCAAGTCTTGAGGGCATCTTTAATATTCTCCAACAAGAACTTATGCTTTCACAACAAAGATTAGCTCATAGCTTATAGTTGTTTGTAGATTCCATTTCAAGATAATATACATCACAAAACAAGAATGAGAGACTTGGTGAGTCAAAATTTATTGACCAGCCCACAAGTGAACCAAAAATGAGAAAAAATCAGTTGATTGAAGAGGAGTTAATTACATCGGGTTTACAAGTTATAGGACCTCCTAAGATGAGCAAGAACCAAATGAGAAGACAGAACTTTGCTTCTCATGCAAAGGACTTTGGGAGCCTAATCACCAATGCAAAGGTAAAAAGGAAAATAGGTTTGAAGAAGAGAAAATAGTCACAGAAGAGGAGGTTGTTCCTGATGGAAAAGAATTGAACATTGAGGATGAAGTTAGTGCCTCAAGTTCTCTTATCAAGGAAGTAGAATATATTGATGTTGAGAAGGAATAATCAACAGATGTGAAGTTTGCTAAATCAACAAGAAAGGATCCAGAGAATGATTTTCATAATGATAAAGGAAAGAGAACCACTTGATGCTTCCACAAGGAAGGTGTGTAGAAGTTTTTATGCTGATAATATAAAGATTGTATTTGATAAACCTTATGAAAGTGTGGTTTCTATTGGTGCTCCTTTGGTTGATTGCAATGCCATTCCCTCATTTATGCTTAAATATTGCAAGGCATCTACAAATGAGGAGCAAATGAAGATTGAAGAAGATACGAACATGAAGGTTGCCAAACCAATCATGACAGATATACTACATGAAGATTTGGCAATTAGCAATGGACTACCAACAAAGGATGAAGATTTGGTTGAGTTCCTAGAAGTTTTAGTAGATGGTTCTCTAGGTGTAGTGACTATCAAGGGGATGGAGGATTGTTTTTTGCATGATGAGGTAAATGGTTTTACATGTTGCATGATGTTTTTACTTCCAATCATAAGTCATCATCCATATGGGGATTTGGAAAGCATGTTAATCAGAGTAGTGCAACATAGTGTTTCAGATAGCAGCATTTGCAAATTTTTGAGACTGATATGGGATCTTGGAAGTTGGTGTTGGGTATGTAGATATCGATTGCTTGGGACAAGAAATCTCCAAGGGAGGATTGTAATGTTCCCAAATTATTGATAAAGTGATTTAATTAATTTAAGTTGTTCGAAAATTAATATTATTTCAAAAGGATGACTTTAATTAATTATTTTAATTAAAATAAAGTGGAAGTAATAAAATATTAGAAAGGTCACTTTATTTAGTAAGTTTCTTCTAGAAGATGGAGTTAGTTGTGAGTTGGATTCTCCTAGAAGATTCCTTGGAGCATTTAAAATGAATTGAGGGAAAAACATTAGGGCATCCATTATTGAATTGATTTTTCTTATGCTTTATCCAAAAGCTTGAATCCTTGATTCAATTTAATCTCTGGAGATGACAACCTTCAGCAAATTGAGAGAGAGTTGGATGAAAACCTAGCTCTTTAAAAAGGTGGACTACAGAGTTCACATTTGGGCTTATTGGTTTCAAATTCGGGAGTTTCAAGATTATCAGTTGTGAAGAACAATTGGTGAAGAAATTTCGTGAGTCTTTTTTGAAGATGAAAATTCTAGGTTCAATCGATATATATCAGCTATAATATTACTTATATATTATATCACTGCCATTGCTATTCAATTTTTGGTTGTCATTTTCTGGAAAAAGACAAATCGTAGTCATTTATAGCCATTTTAATATAGCTGTTGCCAATAGAAGACAATTCACATTGCAACTTATGGAGGAATAGCCAGAAATAAAGAAGAGTCGATTATTATCACTTAATTCGAAGGCCAATTCCCTTTACAGCCACAGAGTCGTCAGATAAGCACGTGAAGACAAGGAACCAGATAAGATGAATTCTAAAGATTTCATAAAATGGTAGGAAGAGTTTATTATGTAAATATTTGAGTTATCGAGCTGCATCACATAGCAAAGGACAAAGCAACTAAAGAGTCAGGAATTATAGAGACAAATCAAGGAGTCAATTTTATTATAGTATTAGAATAACCAAGTCATGTGAAGGAATAAAGAAAAATTAAGGAGCTTTTGCCTTGGGTCAGCTTTCATCATGCTATCGGGACCTGCTTGATACAGATAAAAGGTGAATAAGACAGAGTCTTGGGAGACGAATCATAGCAATCCATAAGGAGGTTGATTGAATTTTGAAAGAGCCGATATTATTAAAGAAATGTGAATAGTTATTAATCACTGCCATCATTGTATTGTGCTTGCTGGGTGAAGACGGAGAATCGGGCCTTTATATTGTTGATCAAAATTTTTGAATCGTCAGTCTATATAAATATAAAAGTATCGCAGGACTCAAGTAGCGCGTTATGAACACAACTTCTATTAACATCAATTGATCATCAAGCAAGAAAATTGTATGAGCTTGAGCATCTCCGTATGTATCGAGTCTCTATGAGGAGAAAAATCACTGTATTGGAATCACATCATATTTATCTGGTGCATATTGGCTTTAGTGTTGCCTTTATCATCCGTCAAACTTGCATGAGGAGTCAGGGAATTCATTCGGTGGAACAATAATGCATATCTTAGGATTGTTCGATCTCTGTTATGATATTATAGGTCAGTTTAATATTTAAATATTACATCATATACTTGTGGATTGTCATTAGCTATGAACGATCATATATATAGTATGTATTGATCGAAGTTTATTAAGGCTCGAGTATGTTTGTGCAATTGACCTTTTAAAATGCAATTTCCTGCATCATATGAGAATATTGGTTTTGTCTTGTAATTTATGATCACTGTGAATTGCAATCCTCTGCTTTATTTTGATCAAGGAGTCTTATTAAGAATCATACCAGTCTACTCATATAAGTGCAAACAATGAGCCTGAGTATGAGTATATCTGAAATGTAATTATTGATATATTCACCTTTGATATATCTGAGAGAAAATTATGGAGCAGGTATCTTTAGAACTGTAGAAAGAAAATGTTATTATAACTTTGTTCCAAACTGTGGAAAAATGGAAGGTTTATATCCTTTAATAAGGGCTAATGCTATGAAGAATCTGTTCATTCATTTCTACAAATACATTACCAATGAATGATAATATATCCCACAAACATATTAACCTCGGTTTGATAAAATGAAGTCTATCAAATTGAGCAAAGCAAAAAAATATTGATCAATCTAGGTTCAGGATATTACATATTGCTTTAATTATACACATGTACATTTATGCATTTTAACTTGAAAAAATTAGTTAGATATAATTTATGTCCATTAAAAATCATAACTTGAATCATATGGTGAATGTGATCAAAGTATGTCTCATGTTCAATCACATTAGATATACTTAGGATCTATGAATTAAGGTCCTAGATACACATGTACATTTATGCATTTTAACTTGAAAAAAATAGTTAGATATAATTTATGTCCATTAAAAATCATAACTTGAATCATATGGTGAATGTGATCAAAGTATGTCTCATGTTCAATCACATTAGATATACTTAGGATCTATGAATTAAGGTCCTAGATAAAATGAAGGCTTAAGGGGTCTTAATAGGATGGCTTAGGGGGGTCAAAGAATTCAAAATTTGCATTCCATGTCATTTATTTTGATGCACTAATCAAAATAGTTATAATTTATGTAATCAAACTGACTTTCATTTATGCATTTTAACTTGAAAAAAATAGTTAGATATAATTTATGTCCATTAAAAATCATAACTTGAATCATATGATGAATGTGATCAAATTATGTCTCATGTTCAATCACATTAGATAGATACAATTAGGATCTAATTAAGGTCCTAGGTAAAATGATGGCTTAAGGGATCCTAATAGGATGGCTTAAGGGGGGAAAAGTTGGTGAAGTTTCCCAAGGCAACCAAATTTAACAGTAGTACACATGCTAATGTAAATGTTTGATGATAATTTATAAGTGAAAATGATATGTAATTAATAAACTATTAAAGTGCAAGATTGCAAGAAATCAATAGATATAACATGTTATTGATCATAGCTCAACCATTATAAAGTGATTATACATTCAAATTTTAAGTTTCAAAGTAGGAAAACATGCACACAACAAACAAAATATATTGAATATCAATTTTTTATATATAAAAGTGTAGAGTAATTGTGTATGTACATATACAAATTTGGAATATATGCCAACTTAAAACAATATTTACAAAATGTGGCATATTCCATCTCAAGGTCTATATACAATGTACATCTCAAATGGCTATGGCATGTCAAGAAAATCTAAGACTTGTGATGAATCATCAAAATGTAGCCTCTTCATGCCACCTGATATCAAAATGACAATAAATAAATTTTAACTATGTATATAAGCAATATTAATATAATCAAAACACGTATTTAAATATATAAAACAATATATATATGCACTTACCTATATTTACTTATTCCATTGTACAATTTGCATCCTCTCTTTTAAATTTCTCAAAGTATGTGATGAATGTGATGATGGCTTAAGGATACAAAATGGCAATAAATCAATTTTAACTATGTATATAAGAAATATCAATATATCATCAAAACATGTATTTAAATATATAAAACTATATATACTTACCTGTATTTACTTATTCCATTGTACTATCTTCATCCTCTCTTTTTTGTAATGCATCTATGATTCTCTCATGTTCTTCCATATAAATTTTTCATAACTCTTTATTAGCAAGTCTCTCACAATACCTCACTAGTTTTATATTTTTTTCCACAACGAAATCTGAGTAGTGTATAATCTTCTTATGTGTTTCCTAATCTTCGAATGCAGGCAAACCATTCTTCCTTGTTAGATATTTTTGTAGGAAAGTACCAACAACCACCACCAAACCTATTGGATAATGATAGCCATCACCATCTTCCCAGGGTTTAATTAACTTATGTTTAGTCTCCACACATTGTTCCAACCAATATTTTGTTTCATCTTCATTCTCCTTGGGTGCAACAACATACACATGTCCTGCAAAAAAAAATCAATAACTTGTGTGACATAATTTGACCAATCTACATAAATGCATTCATATATAATTAAGTATATTACAAAATAGTAATAAAACTCAAAATAAAATTAAATATATTGAACTAAATTACCTTCTTGTACAAGGTATGGAACACAGTCATAATCATCTAATGCAAACACTCAATATCATTGTCTTCAATTTATGTTTCATATTGATCGTGTGTTTGTGCAGGTGTCAATGATCTTTGCTTCCACTCTTCAACCCATTTTGTATTCTTGTATGCTTCCCAATCACCTAAAATACAAAACTGAAAAAAACATGCAAGCTCCCTTGTCTAGATAGTTCAAGTGCTTGCATTCAAACTCTTAAATGAATGTCATTTTGATGATCCACTAACTGTCTCACAATCAAGTCTAGGTAGAATGTTCTCTTCTTTGACTAATCAAAAGAATCATCAAATTGTAGAGCTCTCACTTGATCTTGTAGATAATTTTGTATTGCACCAATCCACAATCACACGTGCATCTTTAAATTTTACTGCATCCTCAAATTTCAATTGCTCTCTAGCAAGAATTCTTTTAACACATGCACCAGCTCCATCATGTTCTTCTTTACTATGTCCAACTTCAAAAAAACTCCACATATGTTGGATATTGTTTTCCTTGTGAATCCTACTTAGCCAATAAAACATTTGAGCATTCTTAAATTGTCTCATACAATTATCTGACCATATGAGATGTTTTAACATTTGGATTCTTCTTTCTCTTAAATTTGTATAAAATATATTGAAACAATATTGAATTCTGACAAGTGTAATTTATTATCACTCAAATAGAAATGATACTCCCTCAAAAAAATTCTATCATCCTCTGTACTATCATCTGTATGTCTATATACAATATGAACAAACATAACCACCTACACTGAATTGTAATTTTGTGATTGAATTTCCTCTTGTGGAACAAAAGTGTAATTTTCTACAAAATCAACCACTGATAATATAACTCCAATTAGAAATGTGTTTCTACATGTGTGAAATTGTCCATCAAGTCATCAGGCATGTGGATATTGTTTCACATATTTTGGTACAATCTTTCTCTTAAATTCTTTTATGAATGCATGTACACTAATTTTTTTATGGTTAAATCACAATGCTTTCCAATATTTCCATCCTTTAAAGAATACTCAACATTCTTAAATATTTTAACATCCACTAATTGTTATCCAAAATCATTTTCAATGCATACATTGTCCTAAGAATGAAAGATTGCCACAACTAGTGCATTCTCCAAAAATACATGAACTTAAATAAAATAATTTCTCATTAGATCTTTCACAAAATAAACCTACTATAAACTCCTTGATTGTTTCAGGTGGCATAATAATACCACATTCCTGCATAATCATGTTAGTATGTAAAGTACAATGTATATATCAAAAAACACTATAATAATAATGAAATTGCACATGTGTTTTACAACAACAAGAGATACGTTGCTTATTAATTCACATACCAAGGTTTACATTTTTCAAATGATCTTTGATTTATGGTAATATTTTCAGGTAACATTGAATCATCTACAAAAATTCCACAAAATTTGGTTTGATTTGTGTCTAATAGGTGTTTTGGATGAGGATCACAAATTTTGGACCCCACTTTTAATTTCAAAACATTTCTAGCATTAGATGACACCCTTGTATTATCATGCCAATATTTTTCAACCAAATATTTGATTTCAATATTCAATTTCATGTTAGACCTTGAGATTCGACCACTAAAACTCTAACATTGGTTGATTGGATAGTTTTCAATACTTTCTCTTCTCTTTTCTGCTCTTACCAATGTTTTGGGATGTATGTTTAGAATTCCACTAATGTTGCTTAACTTTCTTTTATCCAAAGTTGTTTTATTCATTATAGCAATTGTTATAGCTCATCGTGTTGCATTCTTATATTTAGATCGACTCTTCTTTCTAATAGACTCGATGACACTAGCAATAGTAGATATAGCATGTTTAAGTGATTCTTTTTTTTCACAAAAATGCCTATCATTTTCATTATTTTCTCATTTTCCACATTCTCATCAATTGCACCATGAGTTGACATTGAAATGATTTTTTTTTTTGATAAAAAAATATTTATATAATCTATTGGCATATGTTCTTATTTGTCTCTAAGAAATCTTACTAGAAAGATTATCCAAAATATTACTTTCAATTTTCAAAAAAATATTTTCGTTTTCAACAACACAAGGATGTTCATTTTCAACAACAAAAAGATTTTCATTTTCACCAACATAAGATTTTCATTTTCAACAGCAAAAAGATTTTTATTTTGACCAACACAAGGGATTTAATTTTCAATATCCATTTCTACAACTTGTCTAGGAATAGAATCGATCTCAACATTGGTATATCCACCTTCGTATAAATCAATAATATAAATATCATCTATAATCACATTTTCCATATCATTCAAAGGTGGATTTGAAGACGTACCTGGATTCGTGCCTATTGTCACATTCTCTATATCATTGAAACGTGGATTTGAAGACATGCCAAGATTAGTTTATATAATCATATTATCTTCCACATTCATCTCTTGCAAATTTGCATCATCTACATCCATCCCATCCTCCATGGTCTCTTCAATGTTTTTCTCTTCAATAGTCATGGATCCAGATGCTTCAATATTATTCATTTCTTGAATCATCATTCTTCTATCTCTTTATCATTTTTCCTCCTCTATTTGCTTCAATTTCTCCAGGGGTCATGACCTTCCTATATTTCCTCTTTTGACGATGTTTTGATTCCATGATTACCAAATTTTGAAGTACAAATTAATTTGAATAATAAAATTCATTTTTTATTCCTCCTCAAAATGACTAGATAATGAATATAATCTCACTCCAAAATTGTCCCAATGGTTCACTCCTTCCAAAATTGAATAGAAATTGCATGTAAAGAGCATGTAGAAGACAAGAATCAATAAAAATATGTAGAATGATTACCAAATTTTGAAGTACAAATGAATTTGAATAATAAAAGTTATTTTTTATTCCTCCTCAAAATGACTAAATAATGAACACAATCTCACTCCAAAATTGTCCCAATGGTTGACTCTTTCCAAAATTGAATATAAATTACATGTAAAGAGCATGTAGAAGACATGAATCAATAAAAATATGCAGAATAAGTTGTTAGCCATACAGTAAAAATTGTCAAGTTGTAGGAAATCAATGTAATCAGTAAAAAAATAGTCAAAAAGAAAATGAGATCCTATTTATGAAACGGAATCTCGTTTGTTTTTTAAAACAAGAACTTGTTTGCTTTTGAACTGTTCAAAATATTAAAAAAAAAAGAAGCAGATAGGATCCATTTAGGATACCTAATCTCGTTTCTTAAAATTTGAATTTCTGGCTTAGTTTCTGCAATGGGTTTTAGGTCAAAAAAAGGATTGGAGACTCAACCGTTAGTTTTGGACCTTCTTTGACTTGCAACTTGAGTTTCATGTTAGTGTCACTAGAAAAGAGTGACTTTGGACATGTCTGAAAATATATTTTGCAAAAAAAAATAATGAAATTAAAACCCATTATAGATGAGACTGTGTAGATTTCAAATATGTATTTTTTTTACAATTGGATTTTTTTTAGTTTTCAAATATTTTTTATGAAACTAATCCATAAACTTGAAATAACAGGTTTTTCTTTTTTTTAATAACATTTTTTTTTACATTTTTTGAAAAACAAATTATATATCAACAATCTTCAGACAATTCTTTTCAATTTGAAAAAAGAAGAAGATAAGTTTAGGTCTACGTATGCTTGACGTACACGAGGGGTTTTCAAAACAATAATTACGACCAATAAAAATTAATTCAAAAATATTCTAAAAAATTATAAAAAATATCTTCAACAATCTTTAGTGTCTTACAGATCTTTTCCCAAAATGATTCAAAAAATATTTTTATTTATGTCAAAATATGGTTGACGTACACATGCATGGTATGCTGAAAAAGTGACTTTTAAGCAGTGGCTTTTAAACATTCCTATTGAAAATCAACTTTCATCATCTGGGTATTAAAAGAAATTACATATTTGGAAACTAGACTCTGAGTACTACATTTCATAGTACTAACTTTTTTTAAGATTCAATCTTTAAGTGCTTCAAATTTTAGGTCAAATATGACAAATTTTGAAAATTGGGAAAAACACTTCCACTTTTTGGCCTAAAAGTGGACACAACTTCTTGCACACGTCCACTTTTGAATACATTGGTGTGAACCCCAATCCTAGACCTGCACAAACATATCAAACAAACACAATATTAGATCCCTATGTAAGTTAGAACTAAGATTCCCCATGCAATTCATCTACAATGTTCAAAATAGGAAAGAAATGAAGAACAAAACAAGAAAAGCTATTAAATCCTATTTAAGCATGCAAACTCTCAATCCCATGGGGGAAATGGTGCCAATTTGATGTGGAAATTGGCCCTTTCCCAACTCCTTTGCAAGATTGATGAAGATTGATCCACTTGATGGTGATGAACAATGTCCTTCCTTGGTGAAATCTGCAATAACCTAGCTATGATGATGGAAAAATGCTATGGAAATGGATGAACTTGCTCTAAATATGAAGATAGTAACTTTGCTCTAAGTTATGGATCCAAAATGAGAAGAAGAGAATTCTATTTATAGAAGAACAAGATGGAAGAATGAGAAAAATGGACGAATGTGGGATCATTCAACATCCAATGCCCAAATTCCATTTGTCAAGATGTGAATGGAGGAAGGATGAGTACATTTTGGTCATTGTGCACAATAAATGATATTAGGTGGAATTTCAAATTTATGAAATGACATGTTGGAGGGAGAAAGGAATAAATTAAATGCCACTTGGCTCAATGCACAAGGACATGTAAGAGGGTTAAATGCTTTGTTGGATGTACAAAGTCTATTTGGAGGGATTTTCAAACTTGGAGGAATATTCCCTTTTGATGCCATGTTGAAAGTAATTAGGGGAATTAATAAATCAAAAGAAATGATTTATTGCACAAGTTGCAAAATCAAGAGGATTTAGGTGATTAAGACTTAAATTAATCAATATTTGATTAATTTAAAAGGAGATTAGTTGATTTGACCATTTTGACCATTTTGACTTAGATTTGAGGATTAATTTAAATCAAAATGAGAGGAAGATGACTTAGACTTAATTAAATAAAGATTTTGATTTATTTAATTAAAAGGAGATGATGTTAGATTAAATTAAAGATTGATTTATTTAACTTAATAGAAATGACTTTAGAGATTTAATTAAATAAAGTGAATTATTTAATTAAATGGAGATTAGAGGATTAATTAAATAAGATTGATTTATTTAATTAATAGGAGATGACAACTTAATTAGATAAATTTGATTTATTTAATCAAGGGACGAAAGGTGATGAATTTAATCAAATAATGGCTATTTGATTAAATGACTAGCAAAGAAGACGATTAAGGACGAAATGATGTTAGTAATCAGGATCAAGTGTGTCGATATATTTTCCATGTCTACAATTGGATCAAGTGGGAGCTGCTGAAAATTTTCCAAAAAGAATGTCATATATGGGGAGTTATTTCCAACTTTTTGCTTATTTTGGAACAATAAATTGGATGTTAGTCATTACTAAAACCTTCCAAGGTTCATTTCCAATTAAAGCTTTTAGGGTCCACTTCCCAACCAAGGAGATGCCATGATTTTTTAATTCCTTCAAATCTAGACCTTCTTCCAACTTGTCTACACAACGCCAACCCCACTTAACAACATGTTTTTTCTTATTACCCCTTCCATCTAAACATAAAAATTATCTAATCTTTTTTTAAAATTTTTATTAATCTACTAAATAGCCAAACTAATGAATAATACAGGTTGTAAGATGACAAAATTTTTGACACACCTGAATTTTGCAATCCAGGGAAAGATATTGCTTATTTCATTGATAAAGTTTTTTTTTCATTTTTTCTCCTAATCCAATCCTACATGTCCTTCAAACATAGATTGATAGCAAAAGAAATTCCTAGGAACCTAACCTATTTGTTAGGTCCTCCCCATTGAAACTCAAACTTATTGAACCAATTAGGGGGGATTTATCCCAAATAAGCAATGTAGATTTTTCCTTCAAAATTTTGGCACCAAAATCTTCACAAAATAGATTAAGTTTGTGCATAAGGTATTCCATATTTCTTTCTTTCTTGTTAACAAAAATTGCAGTGTCATCTACAAATTAGATGTTCAATAGGTCATCTACAATGGGGAGAGATAGGCCTTTTACTTTAAGTCACAACTTAGTATCTCTTAGGAGGTAAAAAATAGCATCTGATGCTATCACAAATAGGGTAGGGGTAAGAGAACAACCTTGCCTAGTGGACCTTTGCAAAAAGAATTATTTTGACAAAGATTAATTCACTTCTACTTGAGCTACAACATCAGTCAATAGAGTTTTCACCATTTGGAAAAAACCGCTTAGGAAACCAAATGCTTCAAGTGACATCATTGGGAAGGACCATTCAACTCTATCATATGCTTTATTAAAGTCTAACAAGAGAATTTTAGTGTTTTGATTGGATTTTCTAGCCCACTCCATTGCTTCCCAACTTGATGAGGGCGCAAACCCGAGACACGGAAAATAACCCACAAACTAGAGAATAATTTTATTATTCAGAAAATGGAACTTCTTACATGCAGAGGATCTCAAATCCCCAAGTTCTACAACACATGCAAGCTACAGAAGGCTACAGAATAACCCTTTCGCGATATGCGAGCTTGTCCCAAAAAAGTTACCCAAAAATTAGAAAACCCGCCCATAAATAGAGCTCCTCATTTGTTTGGAGCCAAAACAACATTCAATTTGAGTTTAGGCGGTTTGGCGCCGAAAATTTACAATGTGAAGTTCAAATTTCAAAAGAGCATTTGCAATGGTATTTTCTAGAAAGTGCGCCAACTTCGCGGGGTCATAACTTTTGATCCAGGACTCCGATTCGCGAACCGTTCGAACCGTTGGAAAGGTCTCGAAGTCAAGAACGCGCTAAAAAATATGCTACGCCAATTTTGGCAAGTTTTGGGGCCATTCCGGAAGCTCTAAGTGCCTCAAATCCCACTCAGAAGATTTTCAGGTGCAAATCTGGGAAACTAAAACTGTAATATCTTTCAACCCAGGAACCAAAATGAAAAACCGTAAATTGGGAATTTCATTATGACGAAAAGGGTATCCAAAAATATAAAAACATCTAAAAACCGAGAAACTTGAAATTTAACTATTTTTGGGTGATGCAAGATTGCCCTTACACCACTGGATGCTCCTGCATCACAACTAGAAATGATATTCTCCAAAATGTATCTACCCTTGATGAACCCTATTTGTGTAGGGCTAATAAAGTTGGGGAGGATATCCACTTGTCTAAGTGCCAAAAATTTTCTAAATTTTTATATGAAACATTAAGAAGGGTAATGTGTTTATTAATTTTTTATCCCCATCTTTAAGGAAAATTTTGATGATTCCTTTATTAATGCTACAACCTAATGAGCCTTTTTCAATAGCTTCATATTAGACCTACATAAGGTCATCTCCAATCCACTATTTTTTTATAGAACTCAATTGGTAGCCCATCCACTCTAGGGGTCTTGTCATTATTTAGTTTTTGAATAGCATTTAGTATTTCTTCTTTAGAAATTTTCTTATTCAAGGTTTCTACATTGTCATATGTGATTTTCTTGGGGATTAAGCTCATGCATAAGCTTCTAGCATTATGATTTTAGGGGTTGTTCCTCTCAAAAAAGAAAAGTGTCTTATAAAATATATGAAATAGCTTTTTAATTTCTTCAAGATCACTTAGAAGCTTTTCTTCATGCCATATGTGGTCTATCTATTCTCTGGAATTTTTTCGCTAATATACCTGAAGAAGAGCCTTTACTCCATTGTTAAGTCAACTCAATTTGGCTCTTATTCTTATTCCTTATATGCATTTGGCTTCCAATTTTCTTAACTTGTGTTTTACTAAGATTAATTCCTCATTCAAACCTAAATTATTGGGGTCATTTTAGAGATTCTTCTCTAGCTTAAACAAATCTTCTTGAAGTCCATTCTCTATTTTCCTATTGTCTAAAGCTCTCTTTTTTCCAATAGTTTGAAATATACTTGCAAAAATTTTAACATTAATATTTCCAATAGTTTGAAATATAGTTGCATAAATTTTAACATTAATATTCCACCTTTCAATGGTAGTGTTATCTTTTAACATCCATCTGTTAATTTCTCCAAGGGTAACTATTACATCATTAAAATCTTCATCCTTTAGCATATTGGTGTTTAGAATTAATTTACTTTACTTTTCTCTTTCCTGAGTTCTATCCATTGTTATATGAATTTTAGAGAAGATAGGATGATGATCAGATAAAGAGCAAGGGGTAACCTTGACTCTGCCTCCATCACAAGTTTGATCAAAGCTAAAGAAATAGTTATTAGCATAAAATCTATCTAATCTGCTATAAATCCTTCTTCCTCCTTTTTGGTAATTACACCATGTAAACCAAATATGCTTGTTTTCTTTCCTATATCCTTCAAGGGGATCAAAAAGGTTTAGTTTGTTCTTCATTTTATACCAAAAGTATTTTTCATTTCCTTTCCACTCCATTTTACTCCCTCCATTTTTATCCTCTCCATTTTCAATCATATTAAAATCACTCCCCACAATCCAAGAGATTTATGGAAGCTCGTAGATGCATTTCCACAACTAAATTCTCCACCAATGATTATTGGGAGCATAAATTGAGCATATCCCAAACTTCCTATTATATTTTTCAATGATAATCCACACTTCCTTGTTGCAGGGACAGATTCTGTGATTAATGGAAAATGGAGCCTATTTGTTTGATACCAAAATGACAACCCCCCCTCTACCTTTATCATCATCATAGTGGAATTAGGTAGCATCTTTCTAGATGAATCTAAGATTAGTCTCTAAAGTGAAATTGATAGATTTTATCTCTTGCAAGAATACCACATCTTTGTTATGATTTAGATTTAACAATCATCTAACAACATACTTCCTCACGGGGGATTTAAATCCCCTAACATTCCAACTTGCACAGTTGATTATCATTCAAGTATTGCATTGGAGTTCCACTTCTAGTATTCTTGAATTTCTCAAAGCATTTAATAATTCTACCCTTTTTATCTAACCTTTTTGAAGTAGGATCCACCTCATCTCTACTTCTTTGACTCCTTTTTTTTTCTTTTTTATTCTAACCCACCCCTTTGAAGAAGGATCAGGTCCTTCCTCTATTTTAATTTCACTCTCATTGTTTATCGGAGTAGCTTCAAGTTTGGAGTAAACACTCATCTCCCCAATTTCATATTAGGCATGTTACCTATTTCTACTATGGAGTTACCATTGTTTATTTCAATGTCCATCCTATCTACTTTCATCATTAGGTCGTTAGAATGACAATATTTGTAGTTGTCTAGGGTTATCAAATTAGGGTTAATCCCCTTACCAAAATTTGAAAGGTCATTTGTTTTAGCTAGTTTTTTAGTCTTCTATCTAAAACTATCCTTCACCTCTTCTTTTTTCCCGACCATGATATTAGTTTAAACAACCTTTTTTTTTTCCATTTTATTTCTTTTTTTAATCCCTCTCTACCATCCCACATGAATCCATCCCACATCTTGGAACATGAATCCGGTCAATCCTTATTTAGACCACAAAATAGTTTTTTATCACAATCTCTTGGAATAGGTAGGCATACAGATGCCAAGAAGAATTAAGGCTAGGATTGCCCTCTTTGGACTTATCTTATTTTCCTATATTATGGCTACCCATCATAGGACTCCTTTGATTGATAGTGTCAAATTTTATCCCCTGGGAGGTGCACTCATGACCAGGTTTATCATTTTTCATGTCAATCACCTTAGAGCTACAATTATATTCTTCCATATCAACTTCCTTTTTCTTTCCAATAATGTCTAGAGAAAGATTATTGTAAGAACTGTCTTCTGCAGACCTTTTATCAGAGTTCATATTTTGTCTATTTTCAATAACATTATTTTGATTTCTTTTTTCCAATGATAATCCCTAGGAAATGACATCTTACCTTGTCTTATCATTGGGTAGCTTATAATATTCCTACAATTGGTGGATACCTTTATACAATCCTCAATTTTATTCAGGTTATTTTTTTCAAAATGTTCTCTATTAAGCTTCTTTATTTTTACAATTTCCTTTTCTACCAAATTTGTTTTAACCATTGTTTCCCCCTTGCTCCCATAAAGGTTATTGACAAATTCAATAATGGGGGCTATAAAAGAGGGTTCAACATTGTTACCAACAAGGAAACATTCTCCAACTTTCAAGGAATATTTTCTTTCATCATCATTAATCGATTTGTTTTTATTATCCCTTTTGGCCTGAGCTATTCTTTGTTTAATTTTATCTAGAACAATCTCTTGTGCATTATATTTAACAACCATTTTAGGTCTAAGGAGTGTGGGAGAGTTAACCAAGTTCGATGCAACAAATTCCTTATGGAGGAAACCTTCTTTTGAGCTATTTTTTATAGAACCCATCTTATTTTTTTCTTCATCTTTGGGTGGAACACCAACACTTCCTTCATTAGGAATGGGGTCAGACCTAGTCTTTGCCTGAGAAGGGTTTGTGATGCCATCCTCTTTTAGTGGCATAACCTCATGAACATCATTGAGTCCCTTATTGTGACAATTAGATAGATTAGGGTTTTCTAATTTCATTTCTTATTTCATATTTTCACCAGTTACAAAAGTGGGATTATCACTGTTTTTCACATTTTGGATTTCACTATTGATATTTCTCTAATTAGATTTGGGGACACCTAGATTTTTTTAATAATATGGAATTTCCTTTTATGATTCCCTTTTATTTTACAAAGGAATTATGCATTTAAACCACCAAGGATTTCAATTCCACATTTATTTATTTTTTCACCCAAGTCTGTTTCAATTTCTTTTGGGATATCCATTCTAGGAGTCAACGAAACAAG
This sequence comes from Sequoia sempervirens, assembly GCA_007258455.2. Lineage (NCBI taxonomy): Eukaryota > Viridiplantae > Streptophyta > Pinopsida > Cupressales > Cupressaceae > Sequoia > Sequoia sempervirens. The sequence continues at coordinate 72,244 of VDFB02254745.1, forward strand.
AATTCTCACATCCATATGTAGAAGTGTGGCTTTGGTCTATTCAAATCTCAAGAATTTTCCTATCTGTGAGAGAAGATGTGGCAAAAAAAATTATAATTGTGGGGGTGCACTTTTAACAGTGACCCATATTAGATACAAGAGGGCTAGCACCTCCTCATTAATCAACTCTAATGACCATTCAATAGCCTTGAATATTGCATTTCCTATGGTATAGTATTGTATAGCTAAGATCTTTACTTGCATTGCATGGTATTTCATGAAGATCAGGAAAATCCCTTTCTAAATCATAAGACATAAAGAAAATTAAAACCCTAATTTCCTAAACCACACATTATTAAACCATTCGTCAAGGAATTTTCTTTCTAAAATTGTTTCCCTATCAACAGTAGCTAGAAAGATTGTAATGTTTTTTAATCTAATTTTCCTCATTGTTAATAGCATGCACCATTTCATTATTAGGGGAGATAATAAGCTTTCTAGGGTTGGGAGGGGAGTACTTAGCTTCTCCTCCATTACTCAACCCCTCCTCGCAAAGAAATCCTTCATTCACAGGCACAAATCTTGCATCTGCTGAAATTTTCATTAAATTCCTTAACAGAATGTCACAAAATGACTTCTCATATTTGTGTTCATTTCCAATAGTTTCCCTTTTAGCAATGTTAGGGGGCTTTCCCTTGGCTTTCTCTCTCTCCCCCATTATTTGAGGGTACTACTTGCGCTATGCCAATAATTACAAACCTATGGTAGTGTCACCAAGCCACACTCAAGAAATAAAAAATAGGGTGAAATCAAATACAATAAATGCAACAAAATCACTACATTGAATGAAAAAAATCAAAGCAAATTTTGGCTATCCCTATGGATATTATCAATAATATTAAGAGAGTAATACCCAATGTAGTGTCAAAAAAAGGATCCTTTGACATTGTTTGCACTTGTTTGGGTCCTCCATGTGGATTTTGGCTTAATGTTACCTTGATTTAGTATTGTAATGTGGGTAACACATTCATATTAGGTCTTGGGCCCTTGTGAACTAATGGAATTTAATGGTGCCTTGCAAAAGTGTTGTGAAGTGTTGTAACACACTTTCACACTTTTCTAGGGTTTTATCAATTTAAAATAGTATATAATATCTAACTTTCTATTTGAGCACAGAACAGTTGCCCTCACATCTCCTGCTTTTCAGCTGGCCACCTGGCTTTCATGCTTTGACCACCCATTTTGCATCCCATAAGCCCTCATTACAGACTTTTCAAGGATAACTTGCCACCAATCACAATTCAGTGTTCCTTTAACTTAGCACCTGATGAAGTGGTCTTGGGACTCACCACCTAGGTGGTTTGAGTCCCAATTTAGGTATTATCTGGGCTTCTACACATTTAGACACTTTACTCTTGTCCCATACACGGTGTGATGTGACTATCTCGACACCTTGGGAAAATGAGTTCATGACCAAATTTCAAATTTAAATCAGTGATTTATTCTCCACTGATGTTGCTTCAGTGTTGTAATTTCAAGAACTTGTATAAATTACATAAATACGGGTTCTTCTTCTGTATTCTCACCCAGTATCTTAAGAGAGTTCACAAAGAGAATTTGAGCATTCATAAGATATCTAAAGAATTTAAAGGGAAGATTATCAAGAATTTTAGAGCATTCTTCAATTGTCAATCATCATGTCAAAGATTTCTTGCATCATGTTGTTTTAGAGCTAACAATTGTGATGTAGGGTTTGTGTTTCAAGCAAGCATTGCATTCAAGATCAATCAACATCAAGAAAGAGTCTAAGTCTACATCCATTGGAGCCACTACTTGCATGTTTGTAGCACCTTATTGCTATGGTTTGGTGAGTTGCAACATTGATATTTTCTCATTCATCATTCTCTTTCCATACTTCATTCTATTTCAAGGTTTAATGACCAACAAGGGGTTTGACCAAGGAAAACCCCTATTCACTAACCCCCACAACATTTTTCCCTCTTATTGTGTGTGATTTGTAGAGCTAGGTTGCATATTTTTCAAGAAGGAAAGTTGGAGAGAAGTTTTCAAGTTCCTAAAAGTTGTCATCGAGCCTTGGAGAAGCTTGGAGAAGACCTACAGGTGGTATTTTGATGTTTTAGATCCGGAAACTAGTCAGGAAGAACAAAGTTGACCAAGAGGCACAAAATCCACTTTAGAACTTCTAGAAAAGTAGAAGTGGATTGATTCACCACTATTGGCGAATGAGTCCCACTGTATAGGCCTGAACAGGATTTTTGCATATTTGGATACCCTTTTGGCTGAAACCTGCTCCAATGCATTTTCTAGAAAACTGGACTGATTTTCCCAGCCTGGCGTATGAGTCCCAGTCCACTTCAACAATAGATTTTTTAGTAATCTAGACCTTCATTCTTTCATCTTTAGTTTTCCAAGTGCACACTTTTAGGTCCATAGCTTTTCATTATAGTGTTCATATTTTTAGGTCATTTAGCATTTGTTTGCATATCTCATTATGTTTTCCAATTCATTGTCTTTTCCAAGTTTACACTTGGTGGTGAACCCCTCATTAGTTATCATTCAATCCCTAGAACCTTCCCTTTTCTAGATTTCAATCTCATTTGCATTGAAATCTCAAGGGTTTTTTCTTGAGTGAAAGGTTGAAAAATTGTCTCACCTTTTAGGTCCAAAACCCTAGAAGCGAAAGAAATGAAAGAAAGCTCCCCACCAAAAAAAAAATCTTCATTTCATTTTGGTGAACCTGCATATAGAGCATCATATTTTTTGATGTGGAGTGCATTTTCATCTTATACTTAGTTTGCATTAACATTGCATTAGGTTTTGCATTGTTTGCATTCTAGGGTTTCAAAATTTGCATTAGTGAAAAGCTCATTTAGCTTGTATTATTGCACTTAATTTCATTAAAAAACAATAAAATTCTGCATTTTCATCTTAGATTTGCATCAGAAAACATAAAAAGCATAAAATTCAATTAAAAAAAAATCTATAAATTTTCAAAAAAATTAGTACTTGGACTCATTTTCCACCTTGGGCAAATCAAACCCATTGCATATTTTTCACTAAATTTATCAGTCAGACTCAGCTGTTTGTTGTTTTTACATTTTAGTTTTACTCAAGCACTTCATTTATAAACATTTCTGCCCTTGTCATTTTTGCATTGTGTACCACTCGGCCCCTGATTAGAGAGTTTTGCATGAGTGTTTTGTGTCCCAGTCATATGATTTTTAGGAGAAATGGTTGAGACCTGTGTCATCCACATTAAAGTAATCATTTTGGATCTTGGGTTATCTAGAGCTTCCACTCCTAGTATTTACACTAGTATAGTAGGCATGGATAACACCCCTAGCAACTCTTTGTCTTCAGATAACATGCAAGTTGAACCAAGGAATGATAGCATCCCGCATGAAAACATAATTCACATTCATGAGGACATAGTAAAATTACAACATCAAATAAGCCTTAAAAGCATTTCAACTACTACAATTCCTACAATAGAAAACATTCATTACATGCTTGAAAGTGAAGATGGTCTTGACCTTGTCAAAAACATAGTGTAAATCT
>VDFB02254746.1:0-21479 GCA_007258455.2 Sequoia sempervirens
TTTCCACATTGACATTGAAATGATTTTTTTTTTTGATAAAAAAATATTTATATAATCTATTGGCATATGTTCTTATTTGTCTCTAAGAAATCTTACTAGAAAGATTATCCAAAACATTACTTTCAATTTTCAAAAAAATATTTTCGTTTTCAACAACACAAGGATGTTCATTTTCAACAACAAAAAGATTTTCATTTTCACCAACATAAGATTTTCATTTTCAACAACAAAAAGATTTTTATTTTGACTAACACAAGGGATTTAATTTTCAATATCCATTTCTACAACTTGTCTAGGAATAGAATCGATCTCAACATTGGTATATCCACCTTCGTATAAATCAATAATATAAATATCATCTATAATCACATTTTCCATATCATTCAAAGGTGGATTTGAAGACGTACCTGGATTCGTGCCTATTGTCACATTCTCTATATCATTGAAACGTGGATTTGAAGACATGCCAAGATTAGTTTATATAATCATATTATCTTCCACATTCATCTCTTGCAAATTTGCATCATCTACATCCATCCCATCCTCCATGGTCTCTTCAATGTTTTTCTCTTCAATAGTCATGGATCCAGATGCTTCAATATTATTCATTTCTTGAATCATCATTCTTCTATCTCTTTATCATTTTTCCTCCTCTATTTGCTTCAATTTCTCCAGGGGTCATGACCTTCCTATATTTCCTCTTTTGACGATGTTTTGATTCCATGATTACCAAATTTTGAAGTACAAATTAATTTGAATAATAAAATTCATTTTTTATTCCTCCTCAAAATGACTAGATAATGAATATAATCTCACTCCAAAATTGTCCCACTCCAAAATTGTCCCAATGGTTCACTCCTTCCAAAATTGAATAGAAATTGCATGTAAAGAGCATGTAGAAGACAAGAATCAATAAAAATATGCAGAATGATTACCAAATTTTGAAGTACAAATGAATTTGAATAATAAAAGTTATTTTTTATTCCTCCTCAAAATGACTAAATAATGAACACAATCTCACTCCAAAATTGTCCCAATGGTTGACTCTTTCCAAAATTGAATATAAATTACATGTAAAGAGCATGTAGAAGACATGAATCAATAAAAATATGCAGAATAAGTTGTCAGCCATACAGTAAAAATTGTCAAGTTGCAGGAAATCAATGTAATCAGTAAAAAAAATAGTCAAAAAGAAAATGAGATCCTATTTATGAACGGAATCTCATTTGTTTTTTAAAACAAGAACTTGTTTGCTTTTGAACTGTTCAAAATATTAAAAAAGTAGATAGGATCCCATTTAGGATACCTAATCTCGTTTCTTAAAATTTGAATTTCTGGCTTAGTTTCTGCAATGGGTTTTAGGTCAAAAAAAGGCTTGGAGACTCAACCGTTAGTTTTGGACCTTCTTTGACTTGCAACTTGAGTTTCATGTTAGTGTCACTAGAAAAGAGTGACTTTGGACATGTCTGAAAATATTTTTTGCAAAAAAAAATAACGAAATTAAAACCCATTATAGATGAGACTGTGTAGATTTCAAATATGTATTTTTTTTACAATTGGATTTTTTTTAGTTTTCAAATATTTTTTATGAAACTAATCCATAAACTTGAAATAACAGGTTTTTCTTTTTTTTAATAACATTTTTTTTTACATTTTTTGAAAAACAAATTATATATCAACAATCTTCAGACAATTCTTTTCAATTTGAAAAAAGAAGAAGATAAGTTTAGGTCTACGTATGCTTGACGTACACGAGGGGTTTTCAAAACAATAATTACGACCAATAAAAATTAATTCAAAAATATTCTAAAAAATTATAAAAAATATCTTCAACAATCTTTAGTGTCTTACAGATCTTTTCCCAAAATGATTCAAAAAATATTTTTATTTATGTCAAAATATGGTTGACGTACACATGCATGGTATGCTGAAAAAGTGACTTTTAAGCAGTGGCTTTTAAACATTCCTATTGAAAATCAACTTTCATCATCTGGGTATTAAAAGAAATTACATATTTGGAAACTAGACTCTGAGTACTACATTTCATAGTACTAACTTTTTTTAAGATTCAATCTTTAAGTGCTTCAAATTTTAGGTCAAATATGACAAATTTTGAAAATTGGGAAAAACACTTCCACTTTTTGGCCTAAAAGTGGACACAACTTCTTGCACACGTCCACTTTTGAATACATTGGTGTGAACCCCAATCCTAGACCTGCACAAACATATCAAACAAACACAATATTAGATCCCTATGTAAGTTAGAACTAAGATTCCCCATGCAATTCATCTACAATGTTCAAAATAGGAAAGAAATGAAGAACAAAACAAGAAAAGCTATTAAATCCTATTTAAGCATGCAAACTCTCAATCCCATGGGGGAAATGGTGCCAATTTGATGTGGAAATTGGCCCTTTCCCAACTCCTTTGCAAGATTGATGAAGATTGATCCACTTGATGGTGATGAACAATGTCCTTCCTTGGTGAAATCTGCAATAACCTAGCTATGATGATGGAAAAATGCTATGGAAATGGATGAACTTGCTCTAAATATGAAGATAGTAACTTTGCTCTAAGTTATGGATCCAAAATGAGAAGAAGAGAATTCTATTTATAGAAGAACAAGATGGAAGAATGAGAAAAATGGAGGAATGTGGGATCATTCAACATCCAATGCCCAAATGCCATTTGTCAAGATGTGAATGGAGGAAGGATGAGTACATTTTGGTCATTGTGCACAATAAATGATATTAGGTGGAATTTCAAATTTATGAAATGACATGTTGGAGGGAGAAAGGAATAAATTAAATGCCACTTGGCTCAATGCACAAGGACATGTAAGAGGGTTAAATGCTTTGTTGGATGTACAAAGTCTATTTGGAGGGATTTTCAAAATTGGAGGAATATTCCCTTTTGATGCCATGTTGAAAGTAATTAGGGGAATTAATAAATCAAAAGAAATGATTTATTGCACAAGTTGCAAAATCAAGAGGATTTAGGTGATTAAGACTTAAATTAATCAATATTTGATTAATTTAAAAGGAGATTAGTTGATTTGACCATTTTGACCATTTTGACTTAGATTTGAGGATTAATTTAAATCAAAATGAGAGGAAGATGACTTAGACTTAATTAAATAAAGATTTTGATTTATTTAATTAAAAGGAGATGATGTTAGATTAAATTAAAGATTGATTTATTTAACTTAATAGAAATGGCTTTAGAGATTTAATTAAATAAAGTGAATTATTTAATTAAATGGAGATTAGAGGATTAATTAAATAAGATTGATTTATTTAATTAATAGGAGATGACAACTTAATTAGATAAATTTGATTTATTTAATCAAGGGACGAAAGGTGATGAATTTAATCAAATAATGGCTATTTGATTAAATGACTAGCAAAGAAGACGATTAAGGACGAAATGATGTTAGTAATCAGGATCAAGTGTGTCGATATATTTTCCATGTCTACAATTGGATCAAGTGGGAGCTGCTGAAAATTTTCCAAAAAGAATGTCATATATGGGGAGTTATTTCCAACTTTTTGCTTATTTTGGAACAATAAATTGGATGTTAGTCATTACTAAAACCTTCCAAGGTTCATTTCCATTTAAAGCTTTTAGGGTCCACTTCCCAACCAAGGAGATGCCATGATTTTTTAATTCCTTCAAATCTAGACCTTCTTCCAACTTGTCTACACAACGCCAACCCCACTTAACAACATGTTTTTTCTTATTACCCCTTCCATCTAAACATAAAAATTATCTAATCTTTTTTTAAAATTTTTATTAATCTACTAAATAGCCAAACTAATGAATAATACAGGTTGTAAGATGACAAAATTTTTGACACACCTGAATTTTGCAATCCAGGGAAAGATATTGCTTATTTCATTGATAAAGTTTTTTTTTCATTTTTTCTCCTAATCCAATCCTACATGTCCTTCAAACATAGATTGATAGCAAAAGAAATTCCTAGGAACCTAACCTATTTGTTAGGTCCTCCCCATTGAAACTCAAACTTATTGAACCAATTAGGGGGGATTTATCCCAAATAAGCAATGTAGATTTTTCCTTCAAAATTTTGGCACCAAAATCTTCACAAAATAGATTAAGTTTGTGCATAAGGTATTCCATATTTCTTTCTTTCTTGTTAACAAAAATTGCAGTGTCATCTACAAATTAGATGTTCAATAGGTCATCTACAATGGGGAGAGATAGGCCTTTTACTTTAAGTCACAACTTAGTATCTCTTAGGAGGTAAAAAATAGCATCTGATGCTATCACAAATAGGGTAGGGGTAAGAGAACAACCTTGCCTAGTGGACCTTTGCAAAAAGAATTATTTTGACAAAGATTAATTCACTTCTACTTGAGCTACAACATCAGTCAATAGAGTTTTCACCATTTGGAAAAAACCGCTTAGGAAACCAAATGCTTCAAGTGACATCATTGGGAAGGACCATTCAACTCTATCATATGCTTTATTAAAGTCTAACAAGAGAATTTTAGTGTTTTGATTGGATTTTCTAGCCCACTCCATTGCTTCCCAACTTGATGAGGGCGCAAACCCGAGACACGGAAAATAACCCACAAACTAGAGAATAATTTTATTATTCAGAAAATGGAACTTCTTACATGCAGAGGATCTCAAATCCCCAAGTTCTACAACACATGCAAGCTACAGAAGGCTACAGAATAACCCTTTCGCGATATGCGAGCTTGTCCCAAAAAAGTTACCCAAAAATTAGAAAACCCGCCCATAAATAGAGCTCCTCATTTGTTTGGAGCCAAAACAACATTCAATTTGAGTTTAGGCGGTTTGGCGCCGAAAATTTACAATGTGAAGTTCAAATTTCAAAAGAGCATTTGCAATGGTATTTTCTAGAAAGTGCGCCAACTTCGCGGGGTCATAACTTTTGATCCAGGACTCCGATTCGCGAACCGTTCGAACCGTTGGAAAGGTCTCGAAGTCAAGAACGCGCTAAAAAATATGCTACGCCAATTTTGGCAAGTTTTGGGGCCATTCCGGAAGCTCTAAGTGCCTCAAATCCCACTCAGAAGATTTTCAGGTGCAAATCTGGGAAACTAAAACTGTAATATCTTTCAACCCAGGAACCAAAATGAAAAACCGTAAATTGGGAATTTCATTATGACGAAAAGGGTATCCAAAAATATAAAAACATCTAAAAACCGAGAAACTTGAAATTTAACTATTTTTGGGTGATGCAAGATTGCCCTTACACCACTGGATGCTCCTGCATCACAACTAGAAATGATATTCTCCAAAATGTATCTACCCTTGATGAACCCTATTTGTGTAGGGCTAATAAAGTTGGGGAGGATATCCACTTGTCTAAGTGCCAAAAATTTTCTAAATTTTTATATGAAACATTAAGAAGGGTAATGTGTTTATTAATTTTTTATCCCCATCTTTAAGGAAAATTTTGATGATTCCTTTATTAATGCTACAACCTAATGAGCCTTTTTCAATAGCTTCATATTAGACCTACATAAGGTCATCTCCAATCCACTATTTTTTTATAGAACTCAATTGGTAGCCCATCCACTCTAGGGGTCTTGTCATTATTTAGTTTTTGAATAGCATTTAGTATTTCTTCTTTAGAAATTTTCTTATTCAAGGTTTCTACATTGTCATATGTGATTTTCTTGGGGATTAAGCTCATGCATAAGCTTCTAGCATTATGATTTTAGGGGTTGTTCCTCTCAAAAAAGAAAAGTGTCTTATAAAATATATGAAATAGCTTTTTAATTTCTTCAAGATCACTTAGAAGCTTTTCTTCATGCCATATGTGGTCTATCTATTCTCTGGAATTTTTTCGCTAATATACCTGAAGAAGAGCCTTTACTCCATTGTTAAGTCAACTCAATTTGGCTCTTATTCTTATTCCTTATATGCATTTGGCTTCCAATTTTCTTAACTTGTGTTTTACTAAGATTAATTCCTCATTCAAACCTAAATTATTGGGGTCATTTTAGAGATTCTTCTCTAGCTTAAACAAATCTTCTTGAAGTCCATTCTCTATTTTCCTATTGTCTAAAGCTCTCTTTTTTCCAATAGTTTGAAATATACTTGCAAAAATTTTAACATTAATATTTCCAATAGTTTGAAATATAGTTGCATAAATTTTAACATTAATATTCCACCTTTCAATGGTAGTGTTATCTTTTAACATCCATCTGTTAATTTCTCCAAGGGTAACTATTACATCATTAAAATCTTCATCCTTTAGCATATTGGTGTTTAGAATTAATTTACTTTACTTTTCTCTTTCCTGAGTTCTATCCATTGTTATATGAATTTTAGAGAAGATAGGATGATGATCAGATAAAGAGCAAGGGGTAACCTTGACTCTGCCTCCATCACAAGTTTGATCAAAGCTAAAGAAATAGTTATTAGCATAAAATCTATCTAATCTGCTATAAATCCTTCTTCCTCCTTTTTGGTAATTACACCATGTAAACCAAATATGCTTGTTTTCTTTCCTATATCCTTCAAGGGGATCAAAAAGGTTTAGTTTGTTCTTCATTTTATACCAAAAGTATTTTTCATTTCCTTTCCACTCCATTTTACTCCCTCCATTTTTATCCTCTCCATTTTCAATCATATTAAAATCACTCCCCACAATCCAAGAGATTTATGGAAGCTCGTAGATGCATTTCCACAACTAAATTCTCCACCAATGATTATTGGGAGCATAAATTGAGCATATCCCAAACTTCCTATTATATTTTTCAATGATAATCCACACTTCCTTGTTGCAGGGACAGATTCTGTGATTAATGGAAAATGGAGCCTATTTGTTTGATACCAAAATGACAACCCCCCCTCTACCTTTATCATCATCATAGTGGAATTAGGTAGCATCTTTCTAGATGAATCTAAGATTAGTCTCTAAAGTGAAATTGATAGATTTTATCTCTTGCAAGAATACCACATCTTTGTTATGATTTAGATTTAACAATCATCTAACAACATACTTCCTCACGGGGGATTTAAATCCCCTAACATTCCAACTTGCACAGTTGATTATCATTCAAGTATTGCATTGGAGTTCCACTTCTAGTATTCTTGAATTTCTCAAAGCATTTAATAATTCTACCCTTTTTATCTAACCTTTTTGAAGTAGGATCCACCTCATCTCTACTTCTTTGACTCCTTTTTTTTTCTTTTTTATTCTAACCCACCCCTTTGAAGAAGGATCAGGTCCTTCCTCTATTTTAATTTCACTCTCATTGTTTATCGGAGTAGCTTCAAGTTTGGAGTAAACACTCATCTCCCCAATTTCATATTAGGCATGTTACCTATTTCTACTATGGAGTTACCATTGTTTATTTCAATGTCCATCCTATCTACTTTCATCATTAGGTCGTTAGAATGACAATATTTGTAGTTGTCTAGGGTTATCAAATTAGGGTTAATCCCCTTACCAAAATTTGAAAGGTCATTTGTTTTAGCTAGTTTTTTAGTCTTCTATCTAAAACTATCCTTCACCTCTTCTTTTTTCCCGACCATGATATTAGTTTAAACAACCTTTTTTTTTTCCATTTTATTTCTTTTTTTAATCCCTCTCTACCATCCCACATGAATCCATCCCACATCTTGGAACATGAATCCGGTCAATCCTTATTTAGACCACAAAATAGTTTTTTATCACAATCTCTTGGAATAGGTAGGCATACAGATGCCAAGAAGCATTAAGGCTAGGATTGCCCTCTTTGGACTTATCTTATTTTCCTATATTATGGCTATCCATCATAGAACTCCTTTGATTGATAGTGTCAAATTTTATCCCCTGGGAGGTGCACTCATGACCAGGTTTATCATTTTTCATGTCAATCACCTTAGAGCTACAATTATATTCTTCCATATCAACTTCCTTTTTCTTTCCAATAATGTCTAGAGAAAGATTATTGTAAGAACTGTCTTCTGCAGACCTTTTATCAGAGTTCATATTTTGTCTATTTTCAATAACATTATTTTGATTTCTTTTTTCCAATGATAATCCCTAGGAAATGACATCTTACCTTGTCTTATCATTGGGTAGCTTATAATATTCCTACAATTGGTGGATACCTTTATACAATCCTCAATTTTATTCAGGTTATTTTTTTCAAAATGTTCTCTATTAAGCTTCTTTATTTTTACAATTTCCTTTTCTACCAAATTTGTTTTAACCATTGTTTCCCCCTTGCTCCCATAAAGGTTATTGACAAATTCAATAATGGGGGCTATAAAAGAGGGTTCAACATTGTTACCAACAAGGAAACATTCTCCAACTTTCAAGGAATATTTTCTTTCATCATCATTAATCGATTTGTTTTTATTATCCCTTTTGGCCTGAGCTATTCTTTGTTTAATTTTATCTAGAACAATCTCTTGTGCATTATATTTAACAACCATTTTAGGTCTAAGGAGTGTGGGAGAGTTAACCAAGTTCGATGCAACAAATTCCTTATGGAGGAAACCTTCTTTTGAGCTATTTTTTATAGAACCCATCTTATTTTTTTCTTCATCTTTGGGTGGAACACCAACACTTCCTTCATTAGGAATGGGGTCAGACCTAGTCTTTGCCTGAGAAGGGTTTGTGATGCCATCCTCTTTTAGTGGCATAACCTCATGAACATCATTGAGTCCCTTATTGTGACAATTAGATAGATTAGGGTTTTCTAATTTCATTTCTTATTTCATATTTTCACCAGTTACAAAAGTGGGATTATCACTGTTTTTCACATTTTGGATTTCACTATTGATATTTCTCTAATTAGATTTGGGGACACCTAGATTTTTTTAATAATATGGAATTTCCTTTTATGATTCCCTTTTATTTTACAAAGGAATTATGAATTTAAACCACCAAGGATTTCAATTCCACATTTAAATTTTTTTTCACCCAAGTCTGTTTCAATTTCTTTTGGGATATCCATTCTAGGAGTCAACGAAACAAGAATTCTCACATCCATATGTAGAAGTGTGGCTTTGGTCTATTCAAATCTCAAGAATTTTCCTATCTGTGAGAGAAGATGTGGCAAAAAAAATTATAATTGTGGGGGTGCACTTTTAACAATGACCCATATCAGATACAAGAGGGCTAGCACCTCCTCATTAATCAACTCTAATGACCATTCAATAGCCTTGAATATTGCATTTCCTATGGTATAGTATTGTATAGCTAAGATCTTTACTTGCATTGCATGGTATTTCATGAAGATCAGGAAAATCCCTTTCTAAATCATAAGACATAAAGAAAATTAAAACCCTAATTTCCTAAACCACACATTATTAAACCATTCGTCAAGGAATTTTCTTTCTAAAATTGTTTCCCTATCAACAGTAGCTAGAAAGATTGTAATGTTTTTTAATCTAATTTTCCTCATTGTTAATAGCATGCACCATTTCATTATTAGGGGAGATAATAAGCTTTCTAGGGTTGGGAGGGGAGTACTTAGCTTCTCCTCCATTACTCAACCCCTCCTCGCAAAGAAATCCTTCATTCACAGGCACAAATCTTGCATCTGCTGAAATTTTCATTAAATTCCTTAACAGAATGTCACAAAATGACTTCTCATATTTGTGTTCATTTCCAATAGTTTCCCTTTTAGCAATGTTAGGGGGCTTTCCCTTGGCTTTCTCTCTCTCCCCCATTATTTGAGGGTACTACTTGCGCTATGCCAATAATTACAAACCTATGGTAGTGTCACCAAGCCACACTCAAGAAATAAAAAATAGGGTGAAATCAAATACAATAAATGCAACAAAATCACTACATTGAATGAAAAAAATCAAAGCAAATTTTGGCTATCCCTATGGATATTATCAATAATATTAAGAGAGTAATACCCAATGTAGTGTCAAAAAAAGGATCCTTTGACATTGTTTGCACTCGTTTGGGTCCTCCATGTGGATTTTGGCTTAATGTTACCTTGATTTAGTATTGTAATGTGGGTAACACATTCATATTAGGTCTTGGGCCCTTGTGAACTAATGGAATTTAATGGTGCCTTGCAAAAAAGTTGTGAAGTGTTGTAACACACTTTCACACTTTTCTAGGGTTTTATCAATTTAAACATAATTTTAATCATAATTAATCTTAACCTTTCCTTATTTGGAGTGTTGTAAAGTGTTGTAACACACTTTCACATTCCTCTAGGCTTTTCATTAATAATTTGGCTTTCTTATGCTTTAATTGGCCCTATTTTGCATCCACAAGCCTCATTTATTACATCTTTTCAAGGATAATCCTGACACCAATCATAATTCAGGTGTTCCTAACTTGTGTGACCCAGATTTAGTGTCTGGGACTCATTCGCCACCTTAGGTGAATGAGTCCCACCTAGGTATTTTTGGCCCCAATGTAGGTTTCACACATTTCTAGACACTTTTGATTTTTTGTCCCATACATTATGTGTGATGTGACTCATTCGACACCTTGGGAAAATGAGTCTCATGTGACCAAAACTCAAATTTAAATCAAATTTCTAGTGGGATTTTATTCTCCTAGATCTGATGTTGGCTTGTAGTGTTGTAATTTCAAGAATTCTTGCATAATTAAGTATAAATACAAGGTTCTTTCCCTCATATTCTCACCTAGCATTCAAGAGAGTTCACAAGAGAATTTGAGCATTCACAAGAGCATTCAAAGGAATTTAAAGGGAAGATTATCAAGAATTTTAGAGCATTCTTCAATTGTCAATCATCATGTCAAAGATTTCTTGCATCATGTTGTTTTAGAGCTAACAATTGTGATGTAGGGTTTGTGTTTCAAGCAAGCATTGCATTCAAGATCAATCAACATCAAGAAAGAGTCTAAGTCTACATCCATTGGAGCCACTACTTGCATGTTTGTAGCACCTTATTGCTATGGTTTGGTGAGTTGCAACATTGATATTTTCTCATTCATCATTCTCTTTCCATACTTCATTCTATTTCAAGGTTTAATGACCAACAAGGGGTTTGACCAAGGAAAACCCCTATTCACTAACCCCCACAACATTTTTCCCTCTTATTGTGTGTGATTTGTAGAGCTAGGTTGCATATTTTTCAAGAAGGAAAGTTGGAGAGAAGTTTTCAAGTTCCTAAAAGTTGTCATCGAGCCTTGGAGAAGCTTGGAGAAGACCTACAGGTGGTATTTTGATGTTTTAGATCCGGAAACTAGTCAGGAAGAACAAAGTTGACCAAGAGGCACAAAATCCACTTTAGAACTTCTAGAAAAGTAGAAGTGGATTGATTCACCACTATTGGCGAATGAGTCCCACTGTATAGGCCTGAACAGGATTTTTGCATATTTGGATACCCTTTTGGCTGAAACCTGCTCCAATGCATTTTCTAGAAAACTGGACTGATTTTCCCAGCCTGGCGTATGAGTCCCAGTCCACTTCAACAATAGATTTTTTAGTAATCTAGACCTTCATTCTTTCATCTTTAGTTTTCCAAGTGCACACTTTTAGGTCCATAGCTTTTCATTATAGTGTTCATATTTTTAGGTCATTTAGCATTTGTTTGCATATCTCATTATGTTTTCCAATTCATTGTCTTTTCCAAGTTTACACTTGGTGGTGAACCCCTCATTAGTTATCATTCAATCCCTAGAACCTTCCCTTTTCTAGATTTCAATCTCATTTGCATTGAAATCTCAAGGGTTTTTTCTTGAGTGAAAGGTTGAAAAATTGTCTCACCTTTTAGGTCCAAAACCCTAGAAGCGAAAGAAATGAAAGAAAGCTCCCCACCAAAAAAAAAATCTTCATTTCATTTTGGTGAACCTGCATATAGAGCATCATATTTTTTGATGTGGAGTGCATTTTCATCTTATACTTAGTTTGCATTAACATTGCATTAGGTTTTGCATTGTTTGCATTCTAGGGTTTCAAAATTTGCATTAGTGAAAAGCTCATTTAGCTTGTATTATTGCACTTAATTTCATTAAAAAACAATAAAATTCTGCATTTTCATCTTAGATTTGCATCAGAAAACATAAAAAGCATAAAATTCAATTAAAAAAAAATCTATAAATTTTCAAAAAAATTAGTACTTGGACTCATTTTCCACCTTGGGCAAATCAAACCCATTGCATATTTTTCACTAAATTTTCTGGCATTTACAGTTCAGATTCTGAGTTTTTGTTTGTTGTTTTTACATTTTAGTTTTACTTTCCATAATTTCATTTATAAACATTTCATTCTTATTAGCTTGCATTGCATTTTCACTCGCCCCGCATTTAGTAGCCTTTGCATGAGTGTTTGGTGTCCTATTGCTAATACTTTAGTGAGAATAAGTTTGAGACTCATGTCATCCCACAATAGCACAATCATTTTGGATCTTGGGTTATCTAGAGCTTCCACTCCTAGTATTTACACTAGTATAGTAGGCATGGATAACACCCCTAGCAACTCTTTGTCTTCAGATAACATGCAAGTTGAACCAAGGAATGATAGCATCCCGCATGAAAACATAATTCACATTCATGAGGACATAGTAAAATTACAACATCAAATAAGCCTTAAAAGCATTTCAACTACTACAATTCCTACAATAGAAAACATTCATTACATGCTTGAAAGTGAAGATGGTCTTGACCTTGTCAAAAACATAGTGTAAATCTTTGGAAAGCATCTTCCTGCAACCACTAGCTGTCCTTTATCCACAAGCAATGTTACAAGCCAAGGGGGAACACAAATTCATCCTCCCACAACCATAGCCTCAATAACTACCTATACCAATCCTCAAGTCATGACAACAATGCAACAAGTTAGTAATGTGATTCCTTCCTTGGGTATTCCTGCTAACATCCATAGTTCTTATGTGGCATCACAAGTTATATTTCCTACCTTACCACCTATAAGCATTCCATTCACTTGTCCTACAAACACATACACTCCATCACCACTTTCACTCACATCCAATAACACAAGCAATGACCCTTTCATAACACAACTATTCCAAACTATTTTATCCCTTCAAAAGAAAATTTCTACTATCAACCAAAACCAAAATGGCCCACCTACATATTATGTCAAAATCAGTTCATTGTTCTTGGAGATATTGCAAACATTGATGCCACAATGTGTAGAGGTGCCTAGATTTGAGAAGTATGAAGGGAATGGATATCCTTCTAACCATGTTAATGCCTACACTACCTTATGTAGTGACTTTCTCCTTGGTGATAAACTCTTGGAAAAACTTTTTCCTAGATCCTTGAAAGATACTGCCTTGGAATGGTTCTCTTCCTTACTGAACAACTCAATTCATTCCTTCAATTAATTTGTTAAGGAATTTTTAAACCATTTCCAAGTGCATATGACTCCCAATATGACCTTGGCTGATTTGATGAGATGCAAGCAAAAAGAGGATGAAAAGATAACTGATTTTATCTCACACTATCAATCGCTTTATTCCCAAATTGATGTCAAGGTTCCCGATCCACACCTTCAAAGGATAGTCATAGAAAACTTGCAAAGTAAGATTCAAGACAAATTGACCATGATGAAATTCCCATCCTTCATGCACCTATGCACTGCCCTCCATGATTATCAAAATTTGGTTAGTAGTTGAGATACAAGGTCCATTTCTAGCCAAATCAAGAGATCCGAATCCACAAACCAAAAAAATTCCCAACTTTTTTGAAAATAAAATAAAGGGTTCCTTCAATTCAACCCCCTTCAACAACCAACTCAAAACATCAACAACCAAGTAGTTGTTGTCAAAACCACAATGCCCTTTAATTATGGCGATCCAAAAAGACATTTCACTCCCTTACCCGATACCCTTCATAACACAATGTCCCAACACCTAGAACAACAAATGATTACATTGCCACCCGTCAAAACACTCGACCCTACTAAGCCTTTACCCCCGAGATTTAAATCAAATGCTTATTTCCACTATCACCAACAAAATGGACATGATACGGAACATTGCAAATGTCTTAAACATCTTGTGCAAGACCTCATTGATTCTAGTTGTCTATCCATTAGATGTGTTAGTGATCAAGGAAATAAGTTTGTTGCCCCTCCTAACCAAAATTTGCAAATTTTTACCAACCCAATGCAAAAACACAACATTTCATTTGACAAATCCAACGAAACTACAAAGAATGATGTGATGAATGTTGATACAGATGATGAAAACAATGCTTTTGTTTTAAATAATGTTATCAACATCAATCCTATGAATGAAATGATAGGGGCGATAGAAGTCATCCCTCATAAGGGTTGACCTAAGAGTCCTCTTGACATTGCTTTCTCCTCTAAGGATATACTTAAACATTCGCCTGATGGTCCTCTCTACCTAGCTAGTCGTATCTATGACAAGCCCACTAATGGGATACTAATGGATCCCACCTGTGAAGAGAATGTGATCATTGAGGAATTTCTACTTTTCCATGAACTCTATCAAGATGAATATGATAGACCGAAAGCATGGATCAAGACACACAATGGCTTTACATGCAAATAGGACCAAAAACATTAGATGTCACATTCTCCATCATCCCACAGTTGGACCAATTTTGTGTGAAGCTAGGCCACCCATGGCTTCGCTCCATGAAAGTTGTCCCTTCGGTTGTGCATAAATGCTTAAATTTTCCCTTTGACAATGAAATATTCACTATCCACCATAGCGTCTTTAAACCTTTGTCAGCTAATGGAAAATTTTCCCTAGATTCCTTTTGGCCCAAGCCCATGGAACCTATCAAGCCAAGAGAAGACTTCTTTTTCTTGTACTATCAAAATTTCAAGGCAAATAAGATAGCAAAACTATCTCTCTGAGACATTTCCCCATCCACCTTTGAACCTCCCATCCTAGATGAAACCATGCTTCAACCTAAACAAGAACCAAACACCCAAGACCAACCTAAAACATAAACTTCATGTGCATCCTACAAACAACCAAGAGACAATGAAAACAACCCTGTCACACCTCCTAGAATAAAACAAGTTTTCAAAGCTAAAGAGAAATTGGATGAACAACCTCTTGTGGTTTCTTCCATTCCTCCCTTTAGGGAAGAAAAGTAACCTATAGTTTATCAAACCACTCCTACACAAACACAAAAGAAACAGAGGTGCTAGAGAGCATAGGTGAAGATGTTGTGCCTTTTCTCGTAGGTTACATGAAGAATTAAACAAAGAAAATCAAAATCCAAACTTGAATAAACCAATGCATGATTACCCCCCTCCCCAACCAAAACAAAATGACCCAGTACAAAAACCACAACAAGAGTTGAACTCTTCAATGGACATTATCATTTGACCTCCTATTGTGGTTAACCTGGATGATGATGACGAGATCACTAAAATCGATGAAGAGGTGCATAATGAATTGAGCACATTGTTTTCCTCTTCCATGAGTTTAAACGACAAATCTCCTATAAAGAGTGTTGAACCCGGTGCTTCTCCTAGTTCAGAACTTTCCCTTGTCCCTTTGGCTAGTTACCCACCCTCGACATACACAAAACATGATTAGGAGGAGGATGAATTGCTCATAGGTTGACTCGTATTTTCCTTACTAGTCTTTTGCATTTTATCTTTCTCTTTCTTTTTCTTTTTCTTTTTCTTTTGTGTGATTGCATGTGTGTGATGTGATCCCCCATGATGTTATGTTTGATGTTCTCTCTCTCTCTTTTTGACATACCTCTATTTGTACCTTCATTCTTCTCTATGTCGTGCATCACTTTCTCTTTTCATCTTTTTCTTTTTCTTTTGTTTTCCTTTTGGGGATGACACAAGGCATCAGACATTCATGTCTCCTTCATGTTGATCCAAAAGGATTTCTTTTTCCTTTTCATTTCATCTTTATCAATGACATTCATGTCTCCTTCATGTTGACCCAAAATATTTTCCTTTTTCTTTCGCCTTTTCTTTTTCATTTTTCTTGTGTTTTCCTTTTGGGGATGACGCAAGGCATCGAGACACCCTATGTCTCTTCCATGTTCACCCAAGAGGTTTTTCTTTGTTTTCACTCTCTTTGTGTCATTCTTCCAGTTCTATGTGTATTTGGAGGATGATGACAGTTTCGAGCTCTCTAAAAAATATTGCAACAAAGAACATACTGACCCCAAATCCATAGATCCCTTATGTATTTGGTGTTTTCATTTTGGGGGCAACCCTTCTCTTTTCTTTTTCTCTTGCATGATGCATATTTACTCAGAAACATATGACTTGGAATAGGGCTTTCCAAGTTGGCTCTCATGTCTTCTTTCTTGTTTACATTTTTTATTTGCTACTTTAAAGTAATTGCTCACAATATGGCGTACATCAATTCCTTTAAAGTGGGGGCATACATTGGCATTATTATTTTGAATTTTCCTTTTTCTTGATTCTTAGTGCATCCTTCTTACTTCATATGATGTGTTTTTCACTTTGTGAATGACATTGGGTGTAATGTCCTTCAAGAGCATGATCTCTCTTAGCATATTACATTCCTCTTAGTGGCTTGATGTGACACACTGCATCCCCTAAGTTGAAAATTTTCTATTCTTTGATTGGTCCTCTCTTTGAGACATTAGACACAATGTTCCCTAAGTTAAAGACCTCACATGAACTAAGCAAGAATCCTTTGAAAATTTCCTATTTTTGTATTTTTCATTTTTTGTTATATGGCCACCTTGCATAACATAGCTTGCATGCCTATGAATCCATCTCATTTTTTGATGAGCTCCAAGCATACGAAGTTTTACTTGTCCATGAAGCTCAAAAATCATTTTTGTGTGGCACCTTATTAAAGTTATCAGGAGGTATAACTTTGGTATGGTTGAGCGGGAAGCCCAATCCGAGGCATGGATTTCCCAATAGCCACTTGCATGTGTGTGAGTGCATACCAACCATGAGTGTATGTTTCTCATCTTTTAGGACTTTTCACCCAATGGACAACTAGGAGTTCCATCGCCTTAGAGTGAGAATGAATTTTTCTATACAAACAGCCTAGATCTGATCCACATTGGGATGGAAAAATGGTCGAAGCTTGATCTAATTATTTTCTTTCTTTTCTTTTCTCTTTTTCATCTTTTTGTTTGTATGATTAGACTTGTCACTATTCTTTGTATCATTTTCATGTGTGTTCCTTTGTGCTTATGTTTGGTTTTCCATGGGATCTTGATTCTAGGGGCTTGATCACCCCTCTTGATTGTTGTTGTCTCATCTTGCTAGCATTGGTTCATTGGAACCCCTCTTGGTGTGTGTTTGTCTACTTTAGTGTGAGTTTGAAGCAGGTTCATCCTCTCACTAAAGTGGGGGCTAAATGTAGTATTGAAAAAAGGATCCTTTGACATTTTTCGCACTTGTTTGGGTCCTCCTTGTGGATTTTAACTTAATTTTTCCTTGATTTAGTTTTGTAATATGGGTAACACATTCGCATTAGGTCTTGGGCCTTTGTGAACTAATGGAATTTAATGGTGCCTTGCAAAAATTTTAATCATAATTAATCTTAACCTTGCCTTATTTGGAGTGTTGTAAAGTGTTGTAACACACTTTCATATTCCTCTAGTATTTTCATTAATAATTTGGCTTTCTTATGCTTTAATTGGCCCTATTTTGCATCCACAAGCCTCATATTGCATCTTTTTGAGGATAATCTTGACACCAATCAGTAACCAATCATAATTCAAGTGTTCCTAGCTTGTGTGGCCCAGATTTAGTGTCTAGGACTCATTCGCCACCTTGGGAAAATGAGTCTCACCTAGGTATTTTTGACCCTGATGCAAGTTTCACACATTTCTAGACACTTTTGATTTTTGGTCCCATACATTATGTGTGATGGGACTCATTCACCACCTTGGGTGAATGAGTCTTGTGTGACCAAAATTCAAATTTAAATCAAATTTCTTGTGATATTTTATTCTCCTAGATCTAGTGTCAACTTGTAGTGTTGTAATTTCAGGAATTCTTGCATAATTAAGTATAAATACAAGGTTCTTTCACTCATATTCTCACCTAGCATTCAAGAGAGTTCACAAGAGCATTTGAGCATTCACAAGAGAGCTCAAAGGAATTTCAAGGGAATATTATCAAGCATTTTAGAGCATTCTTCAATTGTCAATCATCATGTCAAATATTGCTTGCATCATGTTATTTCAGAGCTAACAATTGTGATGTAGGGTTTGTGTTTCAAGCAAGCATTGAATTCAAGATCAATCAACATCAAGCAAGAGTCCAAGTCTACATCCATTGGATACACAACTTACATGTTTGCAGCACCTTATTGCTAGGGTTTGGTGAGTTGCAACATTGCTATTTGTTCATTCATCATTCTATTTTAAGGTGTAATTACCAACAAGGGGTTTGACCAAGGAAAACCCCTATTCACTAACCCCCACAACATTTTCCCCTCTTCTTATGTGTGATTTACAAAGATCGGTTGCATTTTTTCCAAGAAGAAAAGTTGGAGAGAAGTTGTCAAGTCCGTAAAAGTTGTCATCAAGCCTTGGAGAAGCTTGGAGAAGACCTACAGGTGGTATTGTGTAGTTTCATATCCAGAAACCAATAAGGAAGAACAAAGTAGACCGAGAGGCACATAATCCACTTTAGAACTTCCAGAAAAGAAAAAGTGGGCTAATTCACCACTATTGGTGAATGAGTCCCACTGTACAGGCCTGGACAATATTTTTGCAAATCTGGATACCCTTTTGGTTGAAACCTGCTCCAATGCATTTTCCAAAAAACTAGACTGATTCACCCAGCCTAGTGTATGAGTCCCAGTCCACTTCAACAACATATTTTTAGTAATCCAGACCTCCATTCTATCATCTTCAATTTTCTAGGTGCACACTTTCAATTTCATAGCTTTTCATTACAGTTTGTTCATCTTTTTAGGTCATTTAGCATTTGTTTACATATCACATTTTGTTTTCCAATTCATTGTCTTTTCCATGTTTACACTTGGTGGTGAACCCCTCATTAATTATCATTCAATCCCTAGAACCTTCATTTTTACATATTTCAATCTCCTTTGCATTGAAATCTCAAGGGTTTGTTCTTGAGTGAAAGGTTGAAAATTTGTCTCTCCTTTAAGGTCCAAAACCCTAGAAGAGAAAGAAAGATCCCCACCAAAATTTGTCTTCATTTCACCTAGAAATAAAAAAAACCTATGAGCCCACACGTGGGGACTTCTGGATGCCTCAAACCCTTGAAACCTGATCCGCTTCCACTCACCTCCTTCTTCCTTCAATCAAATCTTGAAAGTCAGGGTTCCAATTTCAGGTTCTCTTTCTTCCTCTATCATTTCAATTCTAGTGCACTTTTTTAATATATATTCCTCATGGTTTGTAATGGATCCTTCTCTTCATATGGAAAGAACACAACAAATATCAAAATACAATATCAAGTTTCTGCATGATTTGTGTCTTTCTATCCACGATGTTGAGGAGAAAAATGTGCAAAGTTTGCAAGAAAAATATTACAAAACCCTACCGAAGTAGATTTTTTTTAAAAATAAGGCGAACCAAATCCAATTTTCCTCTGATTGTAATATCAATGGGGGAAGTTTTGATTCCACCAACAACTAGATTTGACTCATATTTGACTTATTAGGGTTAATTCATGCCGCCAGATGATGTTTTAGATTCTAGAGACTGGAACAAAATAAAATGCCTTCACGTCATGTTCACAAGTGACCTTTCTCCATGAAACAAAAAGACCAACAAATATATTTTTCCTTATAGCATATTTCATTTATGAATAGGACATAATATCTCACATATATGGATCATGTCATGCTCTAAAAATTTTCCAACTTAGAAACAACACAATTACCAAAAGTTTTCAACTTACAACTACTTCTAAAGAAAATTGAGCTTTAAAGCTAAACTAAACTGAAATCAACCCATCATTTAGTTGTTTCTCCCTTTTTTAAAAAAAATATTGAGATAAACAAGAGTGACTCTTACATGCACTACAAATCATTATCCTAACTTGATTTTTTCTCTCTGAGACAAATGAGAAAGAGCATACTAAAGCCAAATTAAAACTTGTCATTGGAAGTTTAAAATGTTAGTGAAACCATAACAAGCATTATATTGAGATTAGAAATTAATTCCAACATTATTATAATGTTCAAATCATATTCATTACATCATTCCAACTTGGTAATAATTTTTCCTTAAGACCCAAAATAAGTAAATAAATAAATGGAAGGTACACCTAATGTTCAAACCTAGCAATCCTTGTTGTTCTACCTTGAGTTATGAGCTAAGGCACAAACTTAAATCAAGTTATGGTTTCCATTTAAACATGGTAAAGCTTTTATCAATTTTTCTAAGGCTTTAGATTTTTCTACTTGAAATAAGTTTCCAAGTTCTTGTTCAAGGGGTTTAAATATATAAATATATATATATATATATATATATAAAATCTAATGCCTTGTAAAAATCATCCCTTTTTTCAAGTATAGGAACTAATAGTACTAGATCTGAAAGATTTAGTTATTTTATTTATTATATGTTGTTATGAGCCAAATTATTGAATGTACATATGAACCTTTCAAAATATCGTTAAATTCTAACTCTATTTATTACTACCAATGTAAGAATGATTACTTAAACTTATTAGGACAAATATTTACACTAATTGACAATTAACACAAAAGACTAACATCCACCAAAACTTATTGTTTCATTTTTAATTAGATGAGGGAGTATTTACCCACTGGTTCCAAATGATCAAATCATTTTGTGTGTGGGAAATGTTAGTATCAAAACAAGATAACAAAAACACACCAATGCAACATTAAACTAAAGAAAGCTTAATAGAATGAAATCAAAGAAATCAAACAGAGCTTCTTCAGAATCGTTCCATTGTCCTCTATCTCCAGTGATTTGCTTGAAGCTGTTTCTCTCAGATTATATAAGCAAAGCTTCTCAGAATGGCAACCTACAGAACGAGTATGCAAAGGGAGAGTACTTCTCTATCCTATATGCTGGTGGAGTGAAATGTTGGTATATGGATATGCACAGGGGCTGTAGATTATGAATGCTACTGAAACTATGATATGAGGTTGATAGGCCATGATATGGAATGCTAATATGCTGGGCTATGCTATACTAAAATCTGGAATGCTATGGATGCTAGAAGGTTGTGCTATTGTAGATTGGCTATAGTTTTCTAGTACAAAAGCTTCTCTCTTTTTTTTTCAAAGGCCTGGCAGTCCTTTTTATAGATTTTTACAGGCAAGAGCCTAACTAGCAAAGATCAATGGCTGTGAAATTGTCTGGTAAATTTGAATGGTGGGAGATGGAGAGGTTGAGAGGAAGATGGAAGATGTTGGGAGGTCAGAGAGAAGAATGGAGGCTTGTCTTCAACCCATGGGAACAACTTTTCTCAAAAACAGAGAAATTTGCCATTTGTTGATTTTTTGTTTTGAAGTTGTTTCATGGTTGTTGTAGATAATCCAAATTAAATAAATAAATTTATTTAATTTTATGTGTTATGTGGGTTGAGAGATTTGAATTTTTGAAATATTTGATGTTAATG
>VDFB02254747.1:0-95659 GCA_007258455.2 Sequoia sempervirens
TCCAAATGAATGAAATGAGGTTGCTTTTAGGGTTGGGGAGATAATATAAGACAAAAAAAAAAACTTAAACTTTAATTTTATGTTTTTTTATTGGCTTTTTCACTTGCTATCATCGGTCGCGTCCAGGGCTCAGGACTCTCCTGGACGCGGCTGGACTCGGTCGCGTCTGAGTCCGAGCTCCCAGGACTCGGCCAGGGGTGCTCGGCTCAGGACTCACCGAGTCCGGGCGAGTCCGGGCGAGTCCCGTTACAATGGAAAGAACTATATTGCAGTAATATGCAAAACCTTCTAGGTAAAAAAAGCCATGTTACCCCAAGTTTTTGGGATGAGAGCAAATAGAAAATGGGATGTGTTTCTAGGATGGAATGTGGCAGGGGTCCTTTTTTAGGGGATGACTATTATAAAAATAGGGGAAATTTTAAAAAAATAAAAAAAATCAATTTAAGGCATTGGGCACATACATTATAGAAGCATATAATGAAACATTAGAGTTGAACTAGGAATTCACATGTTAACAAACTTATAATGTCAAAGATTCATTTCAATTTGAGTTTTCATTATCAATATGTATATATTAAAATGTTGAAAAATTATAGGTACAAAATGATAAAATGTAGGCAATCTAAGATTTATTGTTATTATTTATTTGCCTTGTTCTTGTCTAGATCTAAATCAAATTATGAATCTAATTCACTATCAATACCAAAGGTTGTCTCATCCAATGGAATACCCAACAATCCCTCGTGTTGTTGCTTCGTCAATTTGTATGGCATCTTTGGGATCAATATCCCATCTTAAAATTGGAGTTTATTAATTTTTAAAATACAAGGCATTATGCATGACCACCAACTTCTCCCATTGAGAGGTAAATATGTTCCTCTTGATTGAGTGGATGAAGTTGTATGTGGACCAATTTCTTTCTATAGTAAAGGAATTGATAGTCCATGAAAGGAGGCCAAAATTGTAACCATCTTTAACTTTGATATATCCTTGCTATGTCATGTCTACCATCCAATAGGGTTAGATTGAGCTAATGCAGCTTTGTCATTCATCACATTTGGTTTGTTAAATGGTGGATTGTTAAGCTTAACAAAGGCAAGCCATTGTGTCTAAAGTAAAGTTGCTTCCTCAATTGGGTACATCATTAGAAGGCCCTTCGCTAACCCCTCTTTAACCTCCTCATCTTCAAGAGGTACTCTTCTAGTCCTTGGTGCATACCATTTGGAATTGTAAACCCTTCAAATCTATTCTAGATTTTCCCTCATTGTTTGTCATTGATTAATTAATAAATCATATTTATTTAATTGATTATGCTAATCCTTATCACTAGTTAATTAAATAAATTTAATCAGATTAATACCCCTATCATCAATAATTAAATAAATTTTATTTATTTAATTATTTGAGATAATTCCTATTACTAGTTAATTAAATAAATTGAGTTTATTTAATTAACCTAGTCTAACATCTCCTCACTAATTAATTCAATAAAGCGGTGAGATTAATTCACTTTCCTTTGATCTTCTCCAAATAAAAAATAATTAAATCATTTCCCTCCACTAAAATTAAAATAAATCACCTTTTTATCCTTACCATCTATCCAAAATCTCAAAGCATCTTAGCCCTTTATTTTTCATGTGTCTCTTGCATCCACTCTCTCTCCCATGGTTGTGAATATTCCACGTACTCAAATCCCCTCCATTCCAAGTTTCAATCCTCTCCATCCACTTGCCTATCTTATGCATCTTCACATGCTTAAATCTCCAAGATTCATGCATTTAGAAGTCATTTCCACCCTCTATTGCCTCTGTTTCTCTATTCCCTTCCATTGGTCACCTTGAGAACTTGCACAATCATGTAAGTTAACGCTCACTATTGATCTTGCAAAACAAATACTATCCCTCCATCCTCATTGCTGGAGGTTTATTAGGAAACCTTCTCCAATGGACAAATATACCACATCCATATGCAAGTACATGTTGCCCATATTTGGCAGTCTCAAGTATAAAAGAAACCTATGTCATTTCATATCAGTGCAACTACATATCTCGGAGCACTCACCAACATCATGAAGGATTATTTAATCCTTCCATTTTCCCTAAATTTAGATGTGTGTTGATTTGGATTGAATTTATTGTGTTTAATGCATTAACTCTTGTTTTTTTGAATTTAGCATCCATATTTTTGGCACACCCAATGGGACCTTTGTCCTAGTACTAATTTTTATCTTGGAGTGTATTGAAACATTTGTTTTGCATGTTTTTCATATGTTTTGGGCATGTTCATCACTTCAACTTCTATGATATGTGTCTTGATGTATATGATTCAACTTTGGCGTCTCCATGACCTCATTTGACATCTATGTTTTCCAAAATCAACCATTGTAAGTTTTGGGTTTGTGATTTGGTTTAAGGCATTTGTGCTTCAATTTTGATGTCAACACCCCATGCTTCAATATTTGTGCATTTTCGCTTGATGGGTCACTTGGTTTTGGAGTAGGTCTTTATGGTTTTGGGAACTTCTCATAGATTCTTCTTTACTAATTGGTTCTTTTATAGGGGTTTACTAATCATTTAGCGTATATTTTCTTTCCTTGTTAACTATAGTTTCCAAGTTTAAACTTTTTAACCTTAGTTTTAACTCAACCTATGCAAAATATGGATTTACAAAATGCCTTACTAATCAGTTGTTTTGTAGGACCTTAACAAGCTCTATTTGCAAGGTTTTTATTTTTCCATTTGAGCCTAACTTTGTCTTCTACAACTTTTAGTGTATGTGCAATGGTTTATGGCATTTGTGCTTTCACTTCAGATTTTACATCACACATTTCAAGATTTGTGCCTTCTTGCAAGTTTCAAGTCTTCTAACCTCATTCCTTGCAGGCCTTGGCTCTTGCAAGCAACATTGGCAACAAATATCTACCCAAACTCTCTATTTTGTAAGGTTTAGTGTGTTTTGATTTCATTAGAGTGCCTTTTTAAGTTGAGTTTGCAACTCCTTGTTTGTTTAACTATTGCTTTGTGTTGGCTAAATTATCAATCTAGTTGCAATGTTTCTTGCTCACTAACTTGTTTGTTCACATTTTGCAAGGTCATTTATCATTTTTTGTGTTTTCTTGCTACTTATCTATTGTTGCTAGTGCTTTGGCATCTACACTATAGTTTGTGGTGCCTATCTTACTTTCAATGTCTACATGTTATAGTTTAGCATCAATGTCTTTGTATACTACATGGCTTAATTTAGTGTTGTTTCTCTAGTTTGCAACGTCTATGTTTTCATTTCAATACTTGTGATTAGTTTCTATGATTTGTAGACTTTAGCAATTTTGACATGGTTTGTAATGTTTGTTAGTTTTAATTTTTTGCTTTGTGTTTTAGGATTTGTGATGTTTCATATTCTTTTTCAATTTTAGCTAACCATCTTGTTATGATCCTTGTTTATCTATTGTTTTAGTCGTTCCTCTAATGATTTAACTCTATTTTCCTATAAGAAAGATTGTCTAAGCCCAAAACTTTCAAACTATTAATGCATTCTTGTAGGATTTTTTTGTCCAAGATTAGTTTCTAAAAAACATTATCTCGCACTTCATTTTCTAAGGAAATTAAATTTTGTGTGCAAATTGTGCTTTTCTTTGTTTTAAAAAATAGTATCAAGTATTCCCTCCTCTTGCACCTTAGTGTAATCTTGAGAAACAAAAGCAATTTTCTTGTTTCCTTTTGTGTGTCATGGTTTCATAACTTGAACCATGTAGGTTCTCCCAAATCTTAGGGTGACCTTGAAGATCAAAATTAGTTTATTTCACTTGTGTGTCTAAAAACTGAATACATAAACTCCTCTCACACAGTTTCACAATCTTGAAAATAAATAAACAATCAACTCTTCCTTCTTTTTCTAGAGGGTCTTTTGCTGACTTGGATTTGATCACCAAACAATAAAGCCCAAACCTCATGTGCCAATGAGGTATATAAATTCCAAGGAGGAGTTATCATTTTGAACTAAGCTAGCATCCATTTTACAATTTTCCAAGTGAAGGAGGACGAGTTTTACCCTCTCAAACCAAGCCATTTGACAACAACCTTGTCTTGTGAACTCAAGCGTCACATACCCTTAGGTATATAGAGGACTCCCTAACTAAATCCTATGTAAACTTAAAAATCAAACATTTTATTTGTTTGTGCTTTGCAATGCACCAGTAAGTGACTAGCCTTGAGAAGTTACTCACCACTTACCTTTAGAAACATAATAGTGGGCTATGGTTATGGTCCTAATCCTCCATGGTTAGTCCTCAAATATTGAGCCAACACTATTTGTGACCAAGTTAAATTATTATCAGTGGGTTCACAATTCCAAACACTCTGTTTGAGAAGCTATGGTGTTCTCATCCTTTTATTTTCTCCTTTTCTATGTTAAACCCATGCAACACTTGAGTCAAACATTTGTGAAGCCTAACCCAATCAAAGAAAAAAAACATGAACCCCTTTTGTGACCAATCTAAAAACCTCTTTGACAATGATGATGATAAGAGCTTTGTAGTTCAAGATGAATACCACGATGGTGAGAGAACTGTAGATCAGGATGAAAATCCCAATGATAAGACTCTTGAAAATTATCCTAATAACCCCAATGTTTTTCCCAACACTAGACAAGGTTATGCCCTACTAGATCACTTCCTCCTTCCAAAAAAGGATGACATGGTTAGATACCTCATAAGCATAGGAACCAAGCTTACCCCAAATTTTAACCTCGAACACTTATGTAAGGGAAACTTTCCAAATCAAAAGCCATATATAGCTAATCCTAATCCTAATACATTTACCCATGTAGCCCCTTATCCATCAAAGCATCCCTCCATCCACATTAATCCTAATCCATTAGCCCATATAACTCCTAATCCACCTACCTATATAGTTCCTCACCCATCAAGCAACCTATCATCCCTACATATCCTAATTCACCTACCCATATAGATCCTGAACCCTCAAATCATCCATTACACCTTTCCTTAACAATTATCAAATCTCATCAATCAAATCTTCCATCAATATCTATAGTCCCTCTTCCATCCAAACATTCATCAATTCCCATAAATCTACACTCGTCCAACCATCAATCAATAAATCCTCACCTATCAAAATATCCCTCCATCATATTAATTCTAATCCCTTAACCCTCCTATATCCTAATTCGTCAAACCCCCTAGCCAAGTCATAAACCCTAAACCATCAAATTGCCTACCCCTCCATATCAATCATAATCTTTCAAACCATCACCTTAGCGATATGAATAAGTATAATCCATCAATCCATGCAGATCCTAATTTGTTGACCAGTGGATCTCCTCATGCAAAGGACCCGTGTGTTAATCCTTACCAAAAATAAATTGTTCTAGCTATAGAGGGCTCTTCATACCAAAACCAAAACCAAAACAAATATGTCTTGACCAACTCCAAGCCTCAAATAAACATTTGGAATCCTTATCCTCTTCTGTAAGTCCTTCATCACCCAAATCTTCAAATCTTAAGAAAAAAACTAATCAATCTAATCAACCCAACTTAGCTAAGATGAATGTTATCAAAGGGCTACTAGCAAGGAATCATAATCAAAAGCATGAATTTGAGGAGTTGTGACATACCCCTTCCCAAGCATCATTGATCTTCCATAAGCACACACATTTTGACAATAGAGCTACTACTTTCAATGACATGTAGGCTATCCAAAATCCCCCTAGCATTTCCATTCCCACAAATCAACCCATGCAAGAAGCTAGACAAAGGGAATCCACCCCTTTCATGCTACACATAAGATTCAAGATCCACGAGCCTCGTAAAATTGAAAGAAATGTCACCCATCAACATGTAAAATTGAGGAACAACATCCAAGATCTAATTGATGTAGGAGACATCAAGCTTAAAGAAAATGCAAGCACATCACTGGGTAAACAATTAATCATTATCCAATGCATGATCAAACTTGTCCACAACCAACTTAAGATCAAATTTCCCACATTGATCCCATTGATCCTAACCAAGAACAAGAATCCTATCAATCCCACACCAGTATCACCCTAGCAAAAAAAAACATATCAACTTGGTCCAACCATCTTTGTCTAGTTTGGTCTTCTTGTAAATGAAAAAAACTGAAAATCCCAATAATCCACAACTATCTCATGATGGATTTTTGTCTTGCTTCCAAAGTAATGCATATCTCATTGTAATTTGAATATGTAGAGTCATAAACTTTCAAGGCAAAGGATTCAACCTTCATGAATAAGGAATCCACAAACCCATTCATGTTTATCCAAATCAAGGATATCAAAGCATTAGATGCAAATACCTTAATAAGAAAAATAAGGATGTTAATGATACTCCCAAGAGTCAAAACTAGTCCCTCCCATCATTTTGACTAAGAGCTTCCCACCAACCCTTTTATCAATCTCACTACCCCTGCCACCAACCCTTTCATAGATCCCATCATCCCTATCACCAACCTTAACCATCCATCGACCAAGGCCAACAAAGTCACACAACCCTTGACTAATTTCACAATGATGAAGCTATCACAACCTTCATAGGACTCGTAAATCCCCTAAGTGATCCTAAAACATGTTTTGAATAGACTTGGATGCATTGGAATATCCCAAGGAACCATCCAAACTCCTAAAATACTCACACCCAAAAAGTATAAATCCTAAGAAATCTAAAGACCAAAGTCTCTAAAATCTATTTGAGCTAAAAAATCCAACAATCCTAAGTTTGTCATTTAAACCAAAAATTGAGAATTGTAATATCTCTAAATCCTAACATCCTAGGACTCATACATGTTGAGGTCTACATACTTGCAAAATGACATCTCTAGCTAATTTTATTTGTCACCCTAAAAGGTGAAGTGAAATTATTTTTTCCATAGCATTTTGATACGAGTAGAGAAGAGTCCACTGGTGGCTCTACAAAGGGAAGTTTGATTTAAGGGGATTTGATATAACCTCCCTGGGCTTAAATAGAATCTAACCCCTTGGATTGAACCCTTCATAAGAAAATTAATAAAAATGTGATTTTAGACAAAAAAAAAAAAAGGTCTAGCCTAGAATTGGGACACACTATTGTACTTTAGCCCTAAAAAATTTCTTTCATTTTATTATCAACACCCTTATCTTCAACATTACATTGATTTTCTTAATTTTTTCCATTCTTTTGAACAATCATTTTATGCCTATAGAGTAACTTGTCTTTAACTCTCCTCAATGTTGGTTCTCTTTCCTTCATTCCTTTTTAGATTCACATGTTTCTTTCTTCATCTTTTACTGCTAATCATAACTTTTCCAATCTACGTACTACATATTACATCTTTCATCGTGTTTTATACCTTTTCCCATTTATTTATTTATTTTTTTTCAAAATAGTAGTTCCCTAACTCTAGGTTCTATATTCATTTCTCTAATCTACATATTACATCTTTCATTGTGTTTTATACCTTTTCCCATTTATTTTTTAGTTTTGTTACAAAATTGTAGTTCCCTAACTCTAGGTTCTATATTCATTTCTCTAATCTTCGTGACAATAATTAAATAAAAAAAACTTTCTTACAAATTTCCTCAAACCTCAATGCTTGACCTATTCATCTTTCACACCAATTAATATTCATTGAATTCTTTCACTTTCAGTTGATTGCCTCATAGGTCAATGATCTATCTACCTTCTTCCACAAATCCTTTTAAATTGAGCACTTTTACCAATTGCATATATATACCACTAACACATTACCTCCTATTGGCTCTTTTTAATTGTAGGTTGAACTATTTGATTCTTCTTTCTTCCTCTTCCAATTTATCCCTCAATCAATAATCTCTTTGCTCAAGTTTATCAATTCTTCTTTGTTGATGTGATGTTAACTACCCCTCCTTTGGTACTTTGTCAAAAACCTTAATGAATGAGCTATCTTCCACCTAAAACCACAACTCTAGAAGACACCTTCATTCTTTAGTTTTACCAATTAGCTTTATACCTCTTACCCAACAACTTAGTGTTGGACTTTTAGAAAATTTTTAACATTTTACTTTCCTTAACACTTTGTAGGAATTATGCATGCTCTTATACCATTTAATGCAATCATGGATGGAAGGTCTAACAAAAGGTCATCCAACCATGTAGCCTTAACACAAACACCCCTTAAACATGCACAATAGAATCAAACATCATGACAACAATATGATAATGAATTAAAATCAATATATTGTAACTTCACAATTAGAATTACATCAATGGTTTATGCCAATAGGGCTTAGAATATAGATACACCTTAGTCTTCTAGAGGATAATACACATTAAGCACTAAACACAAGTGTGGCATCAACCACTAGCTTTCTTAGGTTGATCCTGTTATCACAATTTTGCTCTAATCTATTGAACAAAACTTGATCCATGAATTAGATGTCACCCTTAGCTCCATTTTCAATGAATTATGTCTACTTTTATAGTGACACATTGATATAGGAGGCTTGTGCTGACCAAGAGTGAAGCAATATAACTCTAAACTTAATGCAATTCTAAACATGAATGGCATCGGGACCAATAAAGCCTTCCATATAATTATCCTAAAGTGCAAGGTTCTAAATCATAACACATGTATCATAGACCTCATATAGTTGATTTAGTAAGTCATCTTGTACAATTAAACATGAATACAACCTAGACACATGGACATGCTCTAAATGCTCTATTGATGCTTTGGACAAAATCTCATGATGTGCATATGCATTACCACACAACTAATTTGTATGTTGGTATGAGTGCTCAAATTGATGATTGTGTTGAGAAATCAAATTGCTATGAACCAAAAGTATTGATAATAAACTAAAATGCTAAAACACAACCAAATATAAATAAAATATTTTTAAGTGATACAATATTACTTGTAGGCCTAAGTGTTCCTGCATCACTCGGGGTTAATCTTGAGCTCCTTGGAAATTATCTAATATACATAATTGAGTTTGTAGCACATGAGATCAGTCTAGATAACTACACACTTTTGCAATCCTTTTTGGCTAGGTGATCATTGTTGATATGTGGCGACTGATCATGCAAATACTGCACACTCGTAACGTATCCTCGCTGGGGTTTAGGGCCGAGCCGAGAAGCGGGGGTTTGGTGGTGGTAGCCCCCGATAGCAGGGGTTCGGGGGCATAGCCCCCAATTTCTTTTTTTTCTTGTTAATGCGTCAAGGTTTTCCTGCTGACATGCCAAATGAAAAAAAATGACTTTGTAAAACCCTAATTTTGGAAGCTTCCAAAAAGCTTGATATAAGTTGCGGTGTGTGTAATTCGCGAGATTATAATCTGTTTTGCACTAGATAATAAAATTATTGGGTGGATGAGTTTCTGTGGATGTAGCCCATATTGGGTGAATGACGCTAAATTTCTGTGTTGATCTCTTTTGTGTTATTCTTCATTGTTATTTCTAGGTTATTTAATCTGCATATAATTGTTAATGTTTATTGCTCCAATCTACCTGAATCCTAACAATCATGGTATCTAATAATGTGTAAGAATAGACATTTAAAAACACCTTACATAGGTTGTTGGATTACAAGGGTCTAGTTTTCTTTAGTCAACCTCCCTGATAGAATGGGTTTATGGCCTTAGCTTAATGATAAAGACGATACTTTGAAACATGTACGTGTCCTATATGCATATGTCGATACAAATGTCTTCATTTTAGTGCTTGAAACTAAAGTATTCATAAGATGATTCTCCTTGTAATTGCTTATTTTCCAATGATAAACTGATATGAATCAATTGCCATTGAATTCCTTTAAATACTAAGACAACAATAAATCATGCAAGAGTGTGCCAAGTAGCTCCTAAAGGCTAGTGAAAGTGGTGGAAGTTGACAAAAAAATGAATTTAAATTTTTGTAATTTGGGATCAATCCCACACGGCTTGGAATTGCTTTCACATGTCATATGATTGATCTATGACAAGAAGACATACATCTCAAGACAAAGAATGAATGTATGAAAAATGGTGTTATGAATGTCTAATAATAGAAAATATATAAAAACATATATAATTACAAACAAGATAAGATCAAATGTACGAAAATATATACAAATGAAGTTGAATATAAAATTAGAAAAGAAACCAAACTTTACACAAATATACCACTTATTACTATATAATTAAATTCAAATATTCCATCAAAATGAACACTTTTTTTTTCATACATTCATGAATCTAACCATTACAAATAAATAATAATCTTAAATATTAAGTACATGGAAACATTATCATATTTTAGAAAATAAATTCTAAATCAATAAACCCTTTTTAATTATTATTATTTTTTTACATTTTCTTATTAATTATTAGCCGTTAGGCTTTGTAAGTGAACCGCTACCTAAGCCTGTCTGCTGAAAACAAATTTTAACTCTTAACCAATATTTTCGTTTATAAGGCTGCCAAAATCTTGCCTCGAGCTCAACTATCTAGTAGCTAAAACCCTGATATTTTTAGATCTACTTTTCGTTTATTGTAAATAGATTGAAGCAGCAGCTGTAGGGAGATTGGATTTGGTTCGTCTCATTTAAAAAAAAACTGCTTTGGTAGGGTTTTGTAATATTTTTCCCGCAAACTCTGCCAAACAGCGCGACAGAATCTTGAGGTATGTCACTTGCAATGATTTCAGTGGTTTTTTTTTGGGAGTCTGTGCGCGGCCGGGTCATTTTTTGTTGTATTTATTTCATTCTAAGACAATTCCATTTTTATTTGTTAAATGAAGGTATTGGTTCTGTGATTTTATCTATGCCTGTTTTCATATATGATATTATTGTAATACCTATTGTTAGAATCCCTATTTGTTTCTTCACGTAGAGATATTTTGAACTGTGAGATGAATTTTACGTTTATTTGGTCGTTTTATATTTTTGTTTATTTTGTTTTCCTTGTTCTTGAGGTTATTTTTAATTTTTTTTTTAATCTTGTTTGATTTGGGGTTTGGGGCTGTTTTGGTTGATTTATCAGAAGATTTTCCATTCTGCTTTCATACTAGTGAAAATTTTATAAGGGGAAAAATCAACAGTCAACAGGTCTGCTTATTGATTATTTTCTTTTTGCATTGGATAAATTGTATTTGATATTTTCTGCTATTGGAACAATTAATCTTATTCTAAGTGGATTAAATCTTGAAGTTTCTGTTGGCCCCTATTTTTTAATACAGAAAGTTTATTTGATTTCTTTTGCAGTGACAAGTATGGATCCTTGAGTAGTTTACAGATTGAGTTTAGTTTAATTAGTTTTTTTTTTTTTCGAAAAAGGGATTGATGCATGCTAGTTTGGATTTGCCTTTCTGATGCGAGTATGCAGGGGCCTGCTTTTACTATTGTCTTATTTAGGATCCCATTTCTCATTGATTTTTAAATTACAAAGCTTAGCTTTTGTTTTTCGTTGGTATGTTTCCCTTGGAGGGACCATGCTGGACCAATATTTTTACGAAACTTTGAACATTGGAATGTCTGCCTGGCATTTGAGCTCACAGCTTTGCTCCTTACTAGTGCTGCATGTTGTTACATGCAATTTTAAAACTGCAAATAATAGAATTTGAAAATAAAAATATTAAAAATTGTGGAGTTGTGATTACTTAGGAGGAGTAATCTCAGCCCTAGCTAGTGGTGGGGTATTCAGAATTTGCAGCAAGTTCAGATAAATTAATTTGTTTATTCTGTTTGAAAAATAGTGTAGTTATTGACCTCACATAAAATTGCTGCACGTACTTTTCATGGAACCACAAGGCTTAACTGACTTTTTTCAACAGATCTTGATATGCAGGTTGGATATAATATTTTTCTAGAATTTAATTACTTTATTCTATATTTTTTCAAGTCTCGTGCTTGATACATTTGTAACTCAATTCAGAGTTTCATCTTATCCTTGAAAGTCAGTAACTTTGGGCATCTAGAAGAAAAATATGCGTTCTTCTATAAGGTTCATTTTTGAGAAGGAAAAAAGAGAAATCATAATGTATTACTCTTGAAATTTAGAAAATGATTGAAGTTGTTAATCTTGATTTGAAGTGCCTGTAGTATTTTAAAGCTCTTATTGCTTCCACCATTTGGCAAAATTAAGACAGTTTTGATGGCATGCTTGAAGGAGATTTAGTTTATAGTACATCATTGACCTCTAAGTTGTTGAGATGGTAATGTTTCTTCCTATGACATTTAGGAATCTCAACAAAGATTTAAGTTGTTTATACTTTATACAGCTTTATGATTGTGGTGAGGTGACTTAGTTTAAATGTCAAATCATTTTGAGATGCTATTTGATCATTATGTGCCAAGTTCAGCAGAACTAGTGACCAATTAAAGGGCCCATTCAAAAGCTATTTTTAAAATGTGAGCTTTTTTGATTGTTTTTTTGGTTAGCTGTGTTGGTTTTGTTTTGTTATGTTACTCGGCAAAAGTATGGTGTTGATTTAAATAGTTGTGGCTTGGAATGGCTTATCAAAATACTAATATACATTTTCATGTTTTCTAGATGTAGGTATAGTTGTTTTAAGTTGACATGACCTGGTATTTCATTATAAAATGACATTGAATGGTATTTTGTAATTCCTATCTTCATAGTGGTCTAATTATTCTGAAGCTGCATGTGCTTATTTTTCAAGTGTAACAAAATACTTTGGCTCATGGAGAATCTTAAAGTACATGTGTAGGGAGAAGATGATGATGGCATTCCCTTGAATTTTCTATCGACACCTCCCTTGCACCTCCCAAAGTTGTAAATGCTAGTTTTATTAGGTGATACAATGACCCTTTTAAAATGTGTGCCTTTGGGAGCATATCAATATATATGATAAATGAGTGAATGCATGCCTTCTTTGTCATTCCTTGGTTTTAAGCCAAACTTACATCAAATCAAGAAAAAGGCTTTTGAGACAAATTTTTTAACTGTCATTTATAAATAAATTTCTTTGAGTTGAAGGCAAAGGAAAACTAGTAAAAGACGCAATAGTTGAGGAAAAAACTTGCCATAACAACCAATATAAATATGGCTAGTTTTGTTTGATAAATCTTCTTTTCCCTAGATCAAAATACTCAATTTTTTTGTCACCTTTCTTCTTCACAAAATAAGCTTATTTTTTTGAAATTCTCAAAGCCGTTCAATTATCAACTAGTTGTTTCTTTGCATGTATAAATTCCAAATTTTGTTTGTTGTAGTTAAAATCCTTGCCCGTCACAAACTTCATAACAAAAATAATTGTTTGATGTTGAAATGTAGTCTACATTAGGACAGGGCTTTTAGACAATAGTAGACGACCTTAAATTTGAAGGGGTTTAAGTATTTACTTTGTGTAATTCACTTAAATGCACCTACCTCTCATTAGTAGAGAAATCACTTTCAAATTTTATGTGATGGCATGAATTTGTACTATATGTCAATTTGTAACAGTTTGACAAGGGATTTAGTGATATACAATTTTCTAATCTCTTCTCAAACTGTTACAAATTGATATATAGTAGAAATTCATGACATCTCATAAAATCTGAAAGTTGTTTCTTCTCACACTATTACGAATTGATATATAGTACAAATTCATGCCATCCCATAAAATCTGAAAGTGGTTTCTTGCTAGTGAGAGGCAGGGGCATTCAAGTGAAATTCATGACGAAAATACCTAACCCCCTTCAGATTTAAGGTCAAAGGGGCATGGATAGTTTGTCATTAATATCAAAAGTGTATAAACTATATTGAAGATGCTGTCATTGATGTCAAAGGTTGAGGAAGGAGTTCGTGGTTGAATGTTGGTGGCCATGCTTTGGAGTAAAATTTAAAATGAAACAAATATTTGTGTCCCCCCTTGGTTGGCATCCCTCTTGGGGAAGTAAAAGAAATAAATTAAAAATTGCAAAATATTTTGTTTGTGTATGAGGCCGACCCCCCTCATGTTGGCGCCCCATTTTGGTGATTTAAAAATTGAAATTAAATTTAATGCATGCTGTTTTGGGCCGACCTTATCTAGGTGCCCAAATTTGAAGATGAAGAGATGCTTTTAAAATGGAAAGTTGCATCATTTTGAAAAGGTATGTTGTTTCATGGAATCGCCCCCTTTGGTGAAGATATTTGAAAAGGTTGAAAGGAGTTTTTGAAGGCAAAAAAAATTGAATATCATTCGTCTTTAGAGCAGATCATAAGGAAGATGTAGTGCAGTTTTAAAGGACTAAAATCAGAATTTTGAAGGAAATCTAAATCAAGTTTTATAGCAGATCTAAAAGGCAAGATCATGGCAGATTTTTTTAAGTGATTTAAAGCAGATTTTGATGACTTCATGAGCAGATATATGAGCAAATTTATGGCAGATTTCTTGTAAGAGATTCAAAGCAGATTTGTGGGTAAGGTTTTTGAGCAGCATATTGGAGCAGATTCGAGAAAAGTTTCAAATAATTAGGTTTTTGAGCAGCATATTGGAGCAGATTTGAGAAGAAGTTTCAAATAATTATGATATTGCTCATTTGGAGGTTGGTGCCTCCTATCCAAGGAGATCAGGAAGGTGGTGCCTCTCATTAGAAGAGATTGGTGTCTCTTGCTAAGTTGGTACTCAGTTGTGGGGATTGGTGTTTCCTGTGGGTTGGTGCCCACAAAAGAAGCTTTGTAAATGAAGTAGGTTGGTGCCTGCAAGAAGATCTATATAAGCAATATTTTGTCATGGTTTTCTCCCGCA
The DNA here is from genome assembly GCA_007258455.2 of Sequoia sempervirens. Classification (NCBI taxonomy): domain Eukaryota; kingdom Viridiplantae; phylum Streptophyta; class Pinopsida; order Cupressales; family Cupressaceae; genus Sequoia; species Sequoia sempervirens. The sequence continues at coordinate 14,708 of VDFB02254747.1, forward strand.
AGGGTTTCCACGTAAATCATGTGTTCATCTCGTGTTCCTTATTGCTAGATCTTGCATGTGTGTTATTGCTATGGTTGATTAAATTGTGAAGCACTATTGCTGTGGTTGCATAAGGTTTGAAAAATAAAAAATTGTTGTTATACCGATTCACCCTCTCTCCCCTCTCAGTATAACTGAGTGCTCTTCAATCCCATAAAATTTGAAAGTGGTTTCTTGCTAATGAGAGGCAGGGGCATTTAAGTGAAATTCACAACAAAAATACCTAACCCCCTTCAGATTTAAGGTTGTCCATTGTTGTCTAATAACCCTACCCTAATGAAGATTACATTCTAGCATCAAATTATTATTTTTGTTACGAAGTTCTAATGGGTATGGATTCTAACTACAACAGATAGAAATGGAATTCAATACATGTAAAGTAATAACTGAATAACAATTGAACAACTTTGTAAATTCCAAAAAGGAAATCTTATTTTGTGAAGAAGAAAAGATGACAATATTCGTGAATATTTTGATCTAAGTAAAAGAATATTTATTTGAAAAATTGACCATATTTATTTTGGTTGTTATGATGGCCTTCTTCCTTACTAGTTGCACCTTCCATTGTTTTTTCTTTGCCTTAAGCTCAAAGACATTTATTTAGAAATGAAAGATAAAAAGATTATGTCTCTAAAGCTTTTTCTTGATTTGATGTAAGTTTGGCTTAAAATTGAGGATTGACAAAGAAGGCATGCATTTGTTCATTCATCATATATAAATTCATATACTCCCAAAGGCATGCATTTTAGAAGTGTCATTGTAATGCCTAATAGAACTAGCACTTACAACTTTTGGAGGTGCAAGGGATGTGTTTGCGAAGGAACACCTTGCTATGTTTATCTTGTTTATTTGTGGGGGATGTCTTGATGTCCTTAGGATGGCTTGGCCCTCCCTTGGTGTACCCAATTGGGGAATGTGCCTAGGCGATGTTTCTCTCGTAGAGGGGGCATCCTTGGGATGTCCCTTTTTTTGATTTTTTTGAAATAGCGGGTGGTGCTCTATCCTCGTCCCTGCGTTCCAAGGCATCCCTGTTTTGGGAAATGCCTAAAAAATAGGGCAACATGTCCCAAGGTACATCAGTTGTTTCAGTCTTTTTAGTTTGTTGGATTGCTTATGATTGAGGAATGGATTATATTTGGTTATTTCATTCTTTTTAGTTAATTGATTAGGATTGCTGATAATTGAGGAATGAAAAAGAAGCATGGAATATAAGAAACATTAGAAGAAAAAAGAGACATTGCAGATAAAAAACAATAAAACAATATAATTCTTGGAGTGTGAGGTTGTGTACAGTAGCTTGTGGTGTTTGAATATGAAAACCTTGAAGTGTGGCAATTAGACTATCTTGGGGATGGAAACCCTCAAGGAGCATATCAAGTTTTAGAGTGTCATTAGGGTTATAAGAGGTATTATCGGATTTGCATGTATGTTGTGCCTAATAATTTGTATCAGGCTGGTAAACTTTAATTTGCATGCGTGTTGTTTGAAGTAAATATAAAAAATGCAAATTTTTTTATTGCTGGAGTATTTTTGGATTTATTATTTGTGCAATTAGTTGAGATTTTTACACATTTGCTTATTTAGTAAAAGGGCTTGAGCATGTAAAATAGATTTGCTGTTATTTTAAACTGCAATGAGGGTTTTATTTTAATTTATACTCTAATGAGGGTTTAGATAAAAAAACCACAAGGTCACCCCTAAAATAGTGGGCCATGCTTCATGACAAAACAACCTACTATTTTAGGGCCAGTGGATTGTTTTTCACATGAATTCTTTTAGGTGAAAATAAATTAGGTTTTTAAAGATTGTATGCAATTTTTTATGGTCACCATTTTTATAATGAATAAGATCTATTTTTATCTATATCTACTACAAAATTAATTAATTTTTCTATTTTTGCAAATAGTACATTGTTTTTTGGTTCCCAAGTTTTTACCTTTTGTACTTTTTTGAAACTATACCTATAAGATTTGGCTATGGAAATAGCCACCCAAGACCAAGAGACTAAATGCAAGCATAGTCAAATAAAAAAATCAATAGACTGTAAGCATGATTAATGTGTACAAAATGAGAAGAATAGGTGGGCATATGTAGGATACACCACCAAGAGATGTGAATGTACAACCAATGTTTGATAAAGGTGATGCAGTCACATGTGTGTACAACATTTCCACCAAATAGGGAAGCACAAGTCACATGTGAAACTTACCCAAGTAGATACCTATCTAAGCAAGCTTATCCTATCCTAGGTGCAAATATGCAATAAAGTGAATAAACTAAATGCAAAAACAAATATTAGGTGGGTATGGATAGATGAAATGGGTCCCAACAAATGTGTATTTGTATTAGGTACCTATGTACAAAATGATCCCCTCAAATAATTAGAGAAGGGGAATAACCTACAGGAAAAACTTCTCCCCAAAGAGGATACCCCGTTGCCAAAATGTATTGAGAGGAAAGAGAAGAGAGGACTAAGTGGCCCTCTCTAGAGATGAATCCTTTTGCACCCCCAATAGAGCTTGTAGATGAAGAAACTTGCTCTTTGTAACAAGTTTGGTAAAAATGTTGGCTTTCTACTTTGAAGTTAGGCAATATTAGAGATAAATGATTTTTCCATTGATAGCTCCCAAATGTAGTGCATGTGGATCTCAATGTGCTTGGTTTGTTGATGGTGGACTATATTTTGTGTGATCTAGATGACATTCTGGTTGTCACAAAAAATGATAGATGACCATCGATATTGGGTACCAAACTTAGTGAGGATATGTTGAAGCCAAATGGTCTTAGTGGCGGCGACATTGTTAGCTCCTCAATGCTTTGCCATGTTAGAAGATAGAGCAAAAGCAGTTTGCTTTTGCTTAACTAATAAATTGGACCTAAACCAAGAGAGAAACTATAACTTAAAGTGGACTTATGATCCTCAAAATTTGTGTGCCCTTCAAGTCAATGTCCATAGTTGTTGCATAGTGAATCTTAAAACTATGTATAACCTAATGTAATGGAGTATTTGCTTGGCTACCTTCCAATGCAATTCATGGGGCTCTTGCATAAATCGGGAGACCATGGTTACAATGTATGAAATGTTGTGCCTAGTGTGAGTTAGATAAATGAGGCTCCCCACAAGCTGTTGATACAAAGTATCAACAACCAATGGTGAAGAACATTGAGTCTCTAGTTTGACTCTAGATAGAAAGGGGCTTGGAGTAGGCTTGTAGTCTACCATGTGAAACAATGCAAGAAAATGAAGGGCATACTTGGATTGTGCAATGGTGATCCTTGAAGTAGATTAAGTGATCTCAATCTCAAGGAAATAGTACAACAAAAGGTAGTCATTAAAAACCTGACATGAAGGGCAATTTTCATTGCCACAATGGAGGATGAAGAACTCCTTGTGATCAATAGGTGCCAACATATAAAACTAGAAACAAGAGAAGGAAGGAATCCATATATGGATTAGAATGGCATCTAGAGAATTCAACAATGAGAAGGAAGGAATCCATCTTGGCATAGCAAGTTCGAGGGCCTATTTGAGGCCATAGATAGATTTTCAAAGTTTGCACACCATGGAAGAATCTTGTAGGAAATCTTGTGGCTGCTCCATGTATATTTCTTCCTCAAGATCCTCATGAAGAAAGGCATTTTTCACGTCCATTTGATGAACCTCCCATCACGAGTTGAGATGATAGTGAGTGTGAGTTGGATAGAGTTCATTTTTGCAATTGGTGCAAAGGTCTTGGTTTAGTCAATGCTGTCTTGCCCCTACCATAAATCACAAACCCCCTTCTAAGCTAGAGAGATCACAACCTTAATGAATTAAATATTAAATAGTGATCCTAGTAAAGAGATCAATTATGGTTAAAAGGATATTATTAATAGCGATTCCACAAAGGCATTTAATTAAATAAAATTAAGAGTTGTGGGCAGTGTTTGGTTATGATGAGGTGTGACTCTTGTAAGAGCAGTGATTGGGAAAAAAAGGAAAATAAGAAATTGAAACATAAGATATTTATATCTGTTGGAAATAAATATTGTTTTCAGCAAGAATATTATTAGGAAGTAAGTTTGAGAATATAATTTAGGAATAGCTATATATATATATTTCATAATTGCATAGTGATATCTTATTACCAATTAATAAGTAGATTCCTTTAGCAATCTATTTTGAATTTATAGAAGTGCTTTCCAAATAGGGGAGCCAATCAACCTTTCGAGTTCACAAGAGGTGAATTATTGACCTTTCCTTCATGAAGCATGCCACCCTAAGATGCAATGCTCATGGGTCAGGAGGCATATGAGTGCTCCTGGGCTTGTTGATGAAGGCAATCTTCATGCATCTTATCAAGCACGCCACCCTGACATGGATGGAATGGAGCTCCTGCCATGCTCGTGGGTTGGGAGGTGAATGAGTGCTCCTCGGCTTGATCAAGGAGGAGTGAGTGTCTCCAAGGTGGATTGAGGGATGGAGTGGACCTAAGCTCCTGCCATGTTTGTGGGTCAAGAGGCAGATGAGTGCTCCTGGGCTTGAGGGTCTTCTCAAGTATGCCACCTCGAGATGGATGGACGAGGATCCACCCATTCTCTTGCAATACAAGTACAACCATTCTTGAGATTGCTGTTTGCAAACATTTCAAGTGAATTCCTAATATGATTGACTATAGGAATATGCCTTGGAATAATCGTTAATGATGTTAAGATATTTTGAATTCAAATGTTAATGATGCTATGAACTATAGATCTAACTATTATGATGTTTTAGCTATGATGTATTGCTCTCAATATTATGATATTTTATGTATTAATTTGAATATTATCGTAAAGTCGATACTTGTTATTACTAATATCAATTTTTAGTGATTATTATTGTTTTACAGGCCTAAAACCAAAAATTTACCAAAAGGGGACATTACAAATGCTAGGAACTTGTGAAAATTTGTTAGTGACTAGTTGTACTTTGAACTTATCCATAAACCCATTTGTTGCAAATTTTAGATCCACTTACATTGAACAAGATTCCTTCTCTTAGGAAAGGGGACCAAATCCTAAGTGTAGTTCTTAATCAAGGAACTATATTCTTCCTACATGGTTGCATCTCACTCAAGAATGCTAGACACCCCATGAAATGATTGTGGATTCGAGGCAATGACAATGAGGGTATGTGGAAGTCCTTGAACAATGATCGTGTCCTCTTGGTGTTTGCTGGATCCCTAACCCAATCACTTGCATCTTGTAGTGTCTGTTCTTCCCAAAATGGAGTGGTAGTAAGAGAACCTAGAGGAGGTTCCTCAACCTTTGAATGATGACTAGGAGAGGAAGGAGGTGAATCCTCATCATTACTCTCAACATAGAAAGTGGAGAAAGGAGAATCTCCATCATTAGGAAGCTGCTTAGGTGGATTTGATTCCTTAGAATTGTCATCCATGACTAGTGGTTCCACTATGAATGTAGGATAAGAAGTGTCAAGAGTGGAACTACAAGAGCCCTCCTCAAAATGAACATTCCACTCAATGAACAACTCATGAGTGGTTGGGTGGAGAAGCATATATCCTTTAACACCATCAAGATAACCTACAAAGATGCAAGGCCAACTCTATGGGTCCATGGTCTTATATTTCTTTGCAAGAATGTGGGCCCATGCACAAGAACCATACACCCTAAAGTGTTGAACTGTAGTTTCCAATTGCTTCAAGCTTCAAAAGTAGTGACTCCTTTCAATGCTCGATGAGGAATGTAGTTCTGGATGTAACACATAGTTAATCGCTTCTGTCCGATACTGAGGTTGAAGAGATTTGGAGTGTACCATATGGTTTGCCATTTCCTACAACAATCTATTTCTGCATTCTGCCACGTTGTGTTCTACTAAGGACTATATGAAATTGTATGTTGTAGATCAATCCCCCTGAAGTGTAGAAATGCTCAAAATGATGGTTAACATATTCACCATTGTTGATTGTGTGCAAAATCTTGATGTATTTACTTGATTGTTTCTTTGCAAGAGATTTGAAGTCCTGAAAGTGCTCAAAGACCTCAAACTTCCATTGGAGAAAATACACCCAAGTAAACCTTGAGAAACCATCAATGAAGCTCAAGACATATCTGGCCATGTTGAAAGAAGGATGCAAAAGTGGACTAGAAACATCATTGTGAACAAGCTCTAGAATCTATGTAGCTCTTCATACCTTGCCTTTGTTGTTCTTCTCTTTGGGTTGCTTACTAAGAATGCAACCCTAGCAAACACCATCTAAAAAGTGGACATGAGGCAATGCTGGATCCATGCCATGCTGGCTAAGCTATTGCAAGTAGTTATAGTTAAGATAGCCAAAGTGCTCATGCCATAACACACCTCCTCGGATTTAGTGAGAAGAATAGTCGAAGGAGGATTGAGATCAAAGTTTGAGAAGTGATACAATCGTGATTGGTAATCAACTCTCCCAATTGCAATTATAGAACCACTATGCACCTCACTAATAACCACGAAATTGAGAGTGAACTCAACTTGTTTGCCTGAACTTGTGTGAGTGATTTAATAGACTTATAAGAGATTAGTTAATCATGATGGTACACAAAGAACATTTTGGAATGTCTTGTCATCCACATTAACAGAACCTCTCCCACAAACCTGATTTTGATGGTTGATGATGTTCTCATTGAGGTTTGTGGGAGAGAGTCTGTTAATGTGGATGATGAGAACATCATCAACCATCAGAATATTCAGTATACACCACATCTCTAAGGATGTGAAATCATCTTGAGATTTTACCATGTTGTGTGAAGTACTTGAGTCAAGTAGCCATGTGGATGGTGGAGATGCAATTGGCACAAGAGCTTGGGCTTTGCATTTTCCTTTCCTTTTGTTGTTATCATGTGTCTTAAACGATCCCTCTGTTGATGAATTCAATTTGGCTAAATCAGGAACCCTGATGTGATTTTGCTTAACAAGATGTGAGAATGATCAATTTGTTTCTTCATGCACTTGTGTTTGTCATGATTAAGCCTTTTGCAATAGGCACATTTGATGCTCTTTCTCGTAGGCTTATCACCTATTGAAGAGGTCTCAGAGGATGATTTGGATTTTTGCTCCTTATGTAATATCCCAGGGCTGTTTTCTACTATGATCTAGGTTTCTTTTCCTTTAATCCTTGTCTGACAAAGTTTGAACTGTGGCTCCTTTAGATATATACACAAGTTTTGAACACACCTACCACCACTCACTTATAATATTAACAAATAAATTTCTGAATATCAACTGATCAGTGCACAGAACAAATAAGCTTGCAAAATTCAACAACTGTAAATTAATTGCAAAGTAGATAATATTGCATTGAATCTGAATACAGACTTCAATGTTCACTAGGGTAGGTTTACACATACAACATGCTGGTCATTGTTGTTTCAGGACAGGAAACTGCCAGTACAAGAGTAGGCGATCTGCCCAGATCAGCAGGTCTCATGAAATTAGTGTCAAACCCTTTCATCAGTAAATTAGACCCCTTCACTGTACTGTGATCTGCCTACACCTTGTTGCAGGTGGAGAAAAGGCCAGATCTGAACCTTCCATGACTGGTTGTGGTTGGTATGTGATGCCTGATGATAGCAGCAACTAGTTGTCAGCAGATGGTGTGATGATAACCCTTAACCTGGGCGGTGATTCTCATGAATGCAGGGCGAAAATTGGTTCAAAACTTCCTGAAGTCACTCCAAATGTGGGATCTGTAGGTAATTTGTAGGTTATGTGGTTAGGCACAGGACTTAGTACACTCCTAGGTCAGTGAAGTCCTCCAATTCTTCCATCAACCTGTGATGCAAACAACCTTCTTTTAGCTCAACTTGCATAGCCTGATCTGGAAATGCTCACAGAGGCTTGGGGTTTCGTCCTCACCACAAATGGGTTTGTAACAAGGGTTTGCATCCTTGTGCAAATCACTTAACTAGAGAAATCAGAAAACTATCATAATGTTCAGGTCATTCTAACCAGCAAAATCACCTCTTATACATATTTGTGAAAGCTTGAAAAGAAATAGGTCGGCCCAGGAAAAAACAGACCAGGTCGGTCCATAGATGCAAATATTATTATTAAAATTAAGACCAGGTCGGCCCACAAATGCAAATTTTATTATAATTAAAATTGCTATTATTATTATATAATTATATTATTATTAGAGTGTTGGAAAACACTTTCATTATATTAAAATTAATAATATTACTATAGCTTTGTGAAGGGAACATGACACGTTATCCTTCTTGTCTCTATTTTTTTTTCTAACTTGCCAGTTCGGGTACGGGTTCAGATACGGCGGTATGGCAAATTTTTTTCCTTGGGTACAGGTATGGGAATTTTATATATGTGTGTGTGTGTGTGTGTGCAATATTATAAATTATAAAAACAGTGATGCTCATAATTGCCAATAAATAGAATACAACATAATTTTGACATAGTAACTTATAACAGTTCAATTCATGATCACTTCACAAGTACAGTAATTGATTCTCCTTAAAAAATATAGTAGACAAAATAAAAACTCAAAGAAGCCTGCATACCTTACTAGTTTCTTGGTCAATATTGATCATGACTCAGTGAAAAGTAGAATAATGCAACATAATCAACAAACAAAATAGTCAATGTAAGTGGTATAGAAGTTAATGCTGTCTATGTAGCAGAGATCTTTGGTCAACACTGTTAGATAACCACATTTAAGAGTCAGTCAAACAAGGGTCAATATTGAAGATTTGGCGTGTTGATTCACAAATGATGTCAAATTTACAGTCTGGCCCGAACATTGTCTTTTTCCCCCTCCTACGATAGTGCTGGTCAAATGAGAGAGTAAATGATGGAATGATGCATTCATGAGGATCAATTAATGCTATCTACACATGTTCAATTGGAAACAATAGCCCTAAATTTTTTTAAACGATGGTTACAAGTTCTTGGTTTGCCAAGACAATATCAAATTTGTATTGGAATTCATTAGAAAACAATATCATATTTAGTAATTGATGGTGTCATACTCCTTTCATATACCAAATTTGTAGCCACTGTTGTTTTTCTCTTCTTAGAATGCGGGGCTCTTGCCGGGTCTGCCCAGGGTATTGCTTGGGTGCTTGGGTTCTTTGTGAGTCCTTCACAGAAGAACCCACAAAGAACCCAGGTGCCCAAGCCATATCTTGGCCGTACCCAAGGACGAACCCGAATCAAACTCGTACCTGAACCGTACGCACATGCGTACCCACATGCATACTGATCAAATATGAAGGACCCGATAACTTAGTTTTTTAAATATTTTTGTTTCTTATCCTTGCTATTTGAAACCTTTTGTTCTTTTGTGCCTTGATTAGCAATAAGGGCATGTGACTTTGAAGACTTTAGGGAACCCATTTGCATGAGCTAATCCTATTCCCTAATAAGTAAGGTAACAAAATCATATAGTGATGTCATAGTGCATGCAATTCCATGGGCATCCTTAGTGGTATGAAATGTAGAAACAAAATTTGAGTAGTCAGGATCAAGTTTGACAAGAATAGACATAATCAACAGGGAGTCTTGTTTCTCAATACCACATTATTTTATTTGCAATTGTGGTGATTTTAATTAGTGAAGAAGTCTTGGATGGTATCAAAACTACTAGGGTTCAAACTAATGAGCTCATTCTCCAATTGATGACCTCTTAGCACATCTTTCTTGCCAAATAAACTTTCTAATGTAGTCTAGATTTGATTTGGTGTATTAGAAAATTCAATGTGAAAGAAAGGATTAGGAGAAATTGACATGCACAATGTTCCATAGGCTTCATCACATTTATTAAACCATTTAGTTTTTTTAACAATTAGAGTTGGTTCACCTTCTAGAACACCCATAGTGATTCAATGCAATCCTACTTTTCTTAGGTACATCATCATTTTAGATTTTCACTCATAGTAGTTGTATGGTGTAAGTAGAAGAATAAAACTGTGCAAAAAAGGTGTGTGGTAAAGAAGCAACACAAATACACCCCCATCTAACTCAATCAATCAACCCCTTGGAAAAAATGATTGGCACTTTATAATTAGTGCGAGTACAACTACCACTTGGAAGAATTGCGAAGTGGACTGGATTTCAATGCTTTACAAATGCTCAAAATTGGCTATAATGTTGAAAGCACAATTTAGGAACAAAATCAAGTGAAATTAATAGCACCACTTCAAAGTACTCAATAAGTTATGCACTTAAAAACAATTGCACTTGAAAAGGTGCCAGTATGTGGTTGAATGGACCTTCATAAAATCCCAAAATGAGAACTGTGTAATGTCATCCATGAGAGTCTACAAATTCTACAAATCGTGCATCAAAATAAAAAATTACTTGTACCACAATGAAGAGAATGGAAAAATAGCCAAAATAAAAAAAATATTGCTTTGAAAAAGGCCTTTGTATAGTTGAGAATGAAGCCCTCGAAGTTGAGCTTCAAAATTCTAACAAACAATGGTGAAGGGGAGCAAAATTGGGGAAAAGTTGTTGGTGTCATGTTGATGTGGAGGAAATATGCTCCTAGGTTGACTAAATATTGCTTTGAATTGAAGATCACTGCTTGTTAGTGCAAACTAGAATTGTGCCTTGAAATCACCATTGGGTTGTTTGAAAATTGCAAATGCTTATTAGCATGTAGAATGGTCTTTGGGTTGTAGGGCTTGCATAAGAGGTTGGGTCATTGGTGTTTTTTTCTACAGGTGGTAGAGCTTTAGTGTCTGAGTGAGAAGTTTTTGCTAGGGGGTGTTGCTGCCAATTGTGGGCATGGTGCTTAGTGTTGCATTGTGTGAGTGCCATATGTAGGCTGCAATAAGTTGGGTAAGTACTTTATAGGCATTAGCGTGCTCAATAACTTTTTTGGTTTAAATTTTGAAAAACAAAATTTTTATTTACTTGTACAATTTTGACACCAACACTAGTGTCCACATAGAAATTTTGTAGAGTATTTTCTTTACATTGAGAATATTTTTCGTGACTCGTACGATGAGGAAATTTTTCTCATAGTTCCGGGTCAAGTGCTTTGATTTTGATGATTTGATAGTTGATCTATAGGTTCATGGGGTTTTTGAATGTGATTGTAAGGTTGAATTTGACCCAAAATGTTTTGAAGGATCAGGTGCTTGCTAGATCTGGCATGCATCTTCCAATATTTGGCCTCCAATGTCTGATTTGAATGCAACAAAAGGAAAAAATGATTTTCTTAGATACCTTGAACTCAATGATGAGCTCAAATTTCTTCCAAGAATTGGCCAAAGCAACCTACAATACATAGTGACAAATGGAACCCCCTAGAATCTAATCTCTCTTCTTAACTTTATTTGATTGTCTAGATCATCCAAGGATGCAAGAGAAGAGCATGCTTAGTATGAGAAGAAGACAAGCCTATATAGACCCTCCTACTTTGATACCATGTAAGATTTGGCTATGGAGATAGCCACCCAAGAACAAGAGACTAAAGGAAAGCACAACCAAATCAGAAGATCAATAGAATGTAAGTATGATTAATGCGTACAAAATGAGAAGAATAGGTGGGTATATATGAGATACACCACTAAGAGATGTGAATGTACAGCCATTGTGGGATAAAGGAGATGTAGTCACATGTGCGCACAACTTCTCCTTCAAATAGGGAAGTACAAGTCACATGTGAAAGCTACATAAGTAGATGCCTACCTAAGCAAACTTATCCTATCCTAAATGCAAATATGCAATAGAGTAAATAAACTAAATGTAAAATAAACATGCACCAACAATACCAATGGAATGTATACAGAATGCTACTATGATACTATTATAATTCTTCTGACAGAATTTTAGTAGTACAAATTTGAATGGGTAGAAATATAATTAGAGGTTTTAGTAATCTTAGGGGATGATATTGGCCATGATCAATGTGTACAAAATGAGAAAAATAGGTGGGTATATATAAGATGCACCACTAAGAGATGTGAATGTACATCCATCGTGGGATAAAGGAGATGCATTCACATGTGTGCACAACATCTCTATCAAATAGGGAAGTACAAGTCACATTTGAAACCTACCTAAGTTGTTACCTACTTAAGCAAACTTATCCTCTCCTAAGTGCATTTATGCAATAAAGTGAATAAACTAAATGGAAAAATAAACATGCACAAACAATACCAATGCCATGTATATGGAATGCTACTATGATACTATTATAATTTTTTGACAGATTGAATGGGTAAAAATATAATTAGAGGTTTTAGTAATCTTAGGGGATGATATTGGCCATGATCAATGTGTACAAAATGAGAAGAATAGGTGGGTATATATAAGATACACCGCTAAGAGATGTGAATGTACAGCCATTGTGGGATAAAGGAGATGATATCACATGTGTGCTCAACTTTTCCATTAAATAGGGAAATACAAGTCACATGTGAAACCTACCTAAGTAGATGCCTACCTAAGCAAACTTATCCTATCCTAAGTGCAAAAATGCAATAAAGTAAATAAACTAAATGTAAAAATAAAAATGCACCATCAATACCAATCCCATGTATATGGAATGCTACTATGATACTATTATAATTCTTCTGACAGAATTTTAGTAGTACAAATATGAAGGGTAAAAACATAATTAGAGGTTTTAGTAATCTTAAGGGATGATAGTGGCCATGATCAATGTGTACAAAATGAGAATAATTAGGTGGGTATATATAAGATACACCACTAAGAGATGTGAATGTACAGCCATTGTGGGATAAAGGAGAGATATTCACATGTGTGCACAACATCTCTATCAAATAGGGAAGTACAAGTCACATTTGAAACCTACCTAAGCAAACTTATCCTATCCTAAGCGCATTTATGCAATAAAGTAAATAAACTAAATGCAAAAATAAACATGCACCAACAATACCAATGGAATGTATATGAAATGCTACTATGATACTATTATAATTCTTCTGACAGAGTTTTAGTAGTACTAATTTGAATGGGTAAAAATATAATTAGAGGTTTAGTAATCTTAGGGGATGATATTGGCCATATACAGTGCAAATTCGCACTATTAAAGTTTTTTTTTGGTTTTTTTAGTCTGACTTTATATAATTTAGTTTATACCCACTAGTTAGTAATTTAAAAAAGACCTCTATATTATTTCATATAACCATATCTTAATGTTTATTGAAATGGATTTGCAGAAAAATTAAAATATGGATACAGAAAAAGACACCGAGAATGTGGACAAGCAGCAGGTCAAGAAATATCTGAGAGGAAAGGGTGTGCAGTTAGAGGTAAATATTTATTACTGCCTTTGAACTAATTTTCATTGTGAAAAGATGCCATGAGAAGAAGAGAAGGGAGGAATTTTATCATGTAGAGTGTTCTGGACAGTTTAGGGTTTAGGATTCACTCATTTATGCTGAGACTCTGTATACTTCTTTTTTGTATTTGTAATAGCCATATTGTTATTTCATTGTTTTAGGAAATCAAAGATAAGAAGCTTAAAGGGCAATTGGCTTCTAAGGAAGCATTGTATGGAAAATCAGCAAGAAATGCAGCTAAAGTTGAACAGGTTTGGGATCAGCATAACTATGCTCGAAATGTTTTTAATTTTTAGCCAGTTGTACCTGGAGACAAATAGAGTCCCAGTCCTGAAAGAAAGGGAGATTATGTTGAAGTCTTTACTTCTTGTGCAATCTTTATTTACACAAAGAATGCTAAAACCATATTTGAAATCGTTAGACATGAGTGGAAAAGCTTCCTCTTCAGCATAATTTCACCTCATAAATTCATGCCTAAAAACTAGACTGTCCATGCATTAAAGAGGTTTATTTCTATTAAGATGATGTTGTTGACATTGTAGTGCACTAGCTAATTATATGTTTATGATGGATCAGATATCAAAATTTAAAGCCACATCTTTGAAAATGAACGTAAAATGTTGGCTAAATTGGCTTAAAATGTAACCACTTTCATTGTCAACATGGCCTATCAAAATCTACTGTCTTTTAAAGTCCTGTGGAGGTACCCAGGTTATATGTTTCCAGAAACAAGAAATGGGTAACGTGACACAATTGGGGTTGGTAAGGTGTTGATATATTTAGAATTGGATTTAAAAATTTCTTGGGGTTTCATCAAATATGCAAATTGCTAGTGGTTCAATCATAAAAAATCAAACGTAGCTGTCATGATCTTGCAAGTGGTCAGGCAATGGTGAGCCAATAGACAGGTAATAACCTGCAAATGTTAAAGTAATTGTCTACAAACAACCAGGAATGACCAAGAAAGTGTAGGAAATGACCTGGATGGTCTGCAAAAATGGCCATGTTTCGCATGCTGTTTGTTGTTACCAACGTTTCTTAGTGCAATAAACCATAACGGCGCTGAAATGTTGCATTTCTTAACAAAAATACAGCGGAAGCCTTGTCAAGATGTAATAAACACCTTCTTGCGATCCAGTGGGTGTTTTGAAATGACAAGTATCTTTTTTAAATTTTTTATATACATACACCTATATCATGCATGGAAATAAGATTCCTGCTAACATTATAGATACACTATTCGTAACATGCATCTTCATCTACTCCATACTCACCGCACAACTCTAACCTTTAAAAAGGTTTATTCCAGAAGTAAGAATGCAGCAATCTTGATTATATCCCTAGCTGGTCAAAGAATACGAATTACCACCTGTTGTAATTACATATCAGGAAAAAATGAAACTAGGAATTCCATCTAATAATTAGAATTCCACTTGGGATCTCAAAGAACAAACAAATCACAAGCTGGTCAACTTATATACTGTCTACTACAGTTCCTATTCAAATAACATGTATTTCAGCAGATTTAACTTTCATATTTAAAACACTTTACTGCTCGAGGAGTATTAACCATCGAACACCTAAACAGTCTTATCTGAATCAAAGCATTATGCTGTAGCAGCTTTGTTATTTCTGCATAAGTAGGAAGGAAGAAAAAAAGTTTTCAGCATCATTGCACATCAGGTTATCACATTCATATCAGGTGATACACAAACACAGTAAGAGGTCAAAAAGTTTCCCATTCTAATGCTTTATCCATTTGGTACAGGTTACCAATGTCTGTAACAAACTAAGAATGATAGCCTATTCTGAAGAAGGGGATTTGAAACTTATGAAAAAAATGCTTTAAGTAGAAACAGAAATGAATCAGAAACAACTAAGTGCTTTTGGAGTAAAAAGTATACTAAATTTATTAATGTTGAGAGCTAATAAAAGAATTTGCTGAAATAATCCATAATAAAAATAATTGAGTTTTGTAATCATTATGATCTTGTGCCCAACTTAATTGATTAGCTCAGCAAATGAACAGGAGAGGCCCAAACAAACATTTTATTAATCAAAGAGATTGACCCACATTAATTCCTCACAAATAGTAAAGGCTCATATGTAAAGAAGTTGTAGAGCCACATAATAAACATTTTAAATACAATTCCTAGTCATGGAGGCATAGAAATAGCAGAGGCTCATGCAAATAATCAAGAATAATACACAAAATGCTTAATGTAATGTAATATTTCTTACTCACTACATTGCCATTACAAATGCTGAAGTCTATGACAACATGCAAAAGATACACAATGATATTATGGCCAAATATTTCAGACTAATGAAGCTCCTTTGTATTAAAGTCTGAATGTATTTCAGTTTCTTTCCAAAAAACTGTTTCCGCTTACAAAATCTGCATCTGTTTACACCTTATGTTCTATCTTCCCACTCTTATCCCAAACACCATTACAAATTTGTGGGCTAAAGTACAAAGAGGAATAAGGAATGTGAACCAAACAGTTGTAATTATGTCTCATGAATTGACTCTTGCTTTCTTGCTCATTTTGTCCTTGTGTGTCATGAAAGTACAACAACTATTTAAAGATTAATTTGTTGGACTTATCTCTGTGTTTTGTCCTTGCTTTTCAATCCCAGATTCGTCTTTGAGGTCTCAAACTAGCCACAAACGTTTCACTCAAAGAAGCCAATTTTTTTTAGCTGGCTATATTCACCTTCATTTATGGGAATGAATTTTCCTTTGGGAAAAATGGATAATGTTGAATCTATCACATTATTCAATGTTAAATTTGGACCGTCAAAAACCTGAAACCCAAGGCAAACAAATATATGAATTAAATAAAAAAATCAAGGGAAAATACTGAACATTAATACACCCAGAGAAAAGAACACTTAGGGCTCCATAAATAATAGGATGAGAAATTGACAAGTATTTCATCTCATTTGAAATGAAAGCACAAAGGAAGAAAACCTTAATATAAACGGGCTTAAGTAGATAGAGAGAGCAAGTGACAAGTGTTATAATCTCTCTTACTTTGAGGGAAAAGTAAAAAGGAAATTCGAGAAATGTTGCTTGATCGGTAAACAATGGAATGAGATGGTGACAAGTGTCTTAGTCTTGCTCACTCTAAAGGTAAGTCTGAGCTTGAAGTGAGGCGCACCCCTAAATGTTGACAGAGTGGAGACCTAATAAGATATTGCCAAATGGTAGCATCTTGTTCACATTGAGACTTAGGCAATGAGATTACTTGGAGAGGTGGAGTAACCCTCATAGTGTTGTTTTTAGATCAGATATGAACACAGAGATTTTACCCTGGATTTCCTCTAGATGCTCCATTGAAGTTGACTTTGTACAGACCCACCAAAAGAGGAATCCATTAAATCTTAGTTTCTTTTAAGAAAGGGCTATTTGAATTTAGATACCCCAATCATGGGGAGTAATTATTATTTTTGGTTGATGAATTGTGCCCTAGGGGTCCCATGACTGAATGGGGAGCAAATATTATTATATAAGAACAATATAATATAATTATAATAAAGTTACTTATAACATTAAATTTTTTAAGTTAATAAAATGGTTACTTTTTTTCTTTTTACTAAGTTTCCTTATGATAGGCTCCCACAAGCTGCAAAAAAATGAGCTTTGGAGTGCTCAGATTCGAGTATCCAACCTGTTTACTAGATCCATTAATCAAAACAACATTATTTCTCTCAAATATCCATTCACATGAACTGACCCCATCCAAAAAGAAAGCCCAAAACTGAAGAATTCCATACCCACCCTAGCATATGACAGCAAAAATCATGGAGTATAAATATTGCTATTTGTTTACTATAAGCCTTTGACTGTGCAGCATATACAAAAACCAGAGAACGAAAAAAGCCATGCCATCCCATTGGACCATATAGTATATTCATATAAGAGGGAGAGCAAATTTTTTTGGCCCTCCCTTCAAAGTCTCAAAGTGCAATATGCATATCAGGGGGAAGGGGGCCAAATTACATAGGCCCCTTGTCAACCCAAGAACCATTTCCACATTTTTTACATATGCTATCCTTATAGGTAGAGACATAGTTGGAAAACTTGGCTCGGAAAAAAAACTCGCCAAGCCAAAAATTGGAGAGTCAACAAAAACTAGGAGAAAACTCGACAACTTTTTGATATTTTTTTTTTGTGTTTTTTTTTTATGTATCTGGCGAGTCTTTTTTAAATACTCGCGAGTTTTTGCTAAAAACTGGGCAAAAACTCGCGAGTCTTCCAACTATGGACCGCAGAGGAATTTCTTCAATTTCCTCATTTACTCCTTACAACAATATACATGATTATGAAATTGGCACGATTAGAAAGTCTTACCTCCAATTTGCAAGCAAGCTCCACCATGGTACGATGTAGATGACAAATGTTGTCACTCGGGCCATGAAAGTGGTTTTAGCTGATAGTTGTAAAAACCCTCCACCTTGATGATGTCCTTGTCAAGGAAACTTGGGGATGCATCTTTGTTATTGGGATGTTCCAGGGACAGGGGGGATGCCTAGGGGACATCCTCGAGCCATCCTCAAAAAAGGAAAATTTGTAGGAAATGTCCCCAAAATGAGGGGATGCGGCAAAAAATTGGAGGGTATGGGTGGGGATGTCTGTGACATCCCTCAACCGTCCCAGGGACAACTAGCCATCCCTGCAAAAAGTTTCATTTTTATATTTAAAAACACTCAAAAAAAACTTTTTTATATTCTTTCTTTGTGGGCCCCCACACACCAGCTCACCCTACATGAGGAAGAAGAACCTCATTTCATTGCAAATGCTTTTTTTGTTTGTGCAAAAATATTACAACAGGGTTTGAAGGAAAAGCAAATTATTTTAGCAAGAATTGAAGGAGTAGCTGGAAAAGAGGTTGAATCTAGGGCATCATTGGTAGTGAGACAACAATTTCTTCAAAGAGGTAAAGTCATTTTATCATTTTTATTTTATTTTTTTGCATTTTTTTTCAAAGTTTAAAGTAAGAAATATCTGATTTTTTTATTTTTCAGTTTAAAGTTCATTAAATCTCAAAAAAATAACACGAGCAGCTGTGAAAATGACAGTAGTGACAATGAACTGGAAGAAACTCAAAAAAATCCATTTGAGTGCTCTTTTGATGTCTTGAAAACTTATGCAAAGGGGCCTTTTAACCCAAAAAAACCTCTTCTCCAACTGTGACAGCCTTAGATATCAGAAAAGAAAATTCAGGGGAGAGTAGGGTGTGGTTGTGTCACATTGGCAAAATAGATTTTAGAGGGAGCTATTCAAGGATATGGTCTCAGTTTTGGGTGTTAAAGGCCATGGAGTTAAGGTTTGTCTAGACATAAAGGAGAATGAGAAGGTAGAGGCTCATAGATTTGCACTTAGAGGCAGAAATGAGTGTAATGTCCCTTTCTAGAACATTTCTTATTTTTTCCTTTAAACAATAATTCTAACTTGAAATGATAGTTGCATTATCTTTACAAACATGACTTTATCTAAGATTAGGAATTTTATTATAATATTCAGATTTATAACTTATGACATAATTCTGAAAATAGAATTTATCTTGATTTTCTGCTATAATTCTCTTTCCAATTTGCAGCTATTCTCCTTGAATGGTTGTCCCTATTACCTAGTCAAGTTATAGGTTTTCGTCCAATAACTTGATAGGAGAAGTTATGGGTTTTCGCCTTATATCTCTCAATTTTCCTTGGAGGGCTTTCGTCATCTTTGGCTGTAATATTCACTTGCAATAAGTCATAATATTCTTGTTCAATAGATTGATGTCTTCTTCTCATAAAATGATCTCCCATATATATCTTATTTTTGAAAGAGTCATAACCTTTCTCACACAACCATTGCCTTTTGGTAGATTATAGCTTAATTTTAATTTGACTATGTTTATTTTAAATTGCTAGTATGACACTAGCGCCACTTTTATTAGCATTATCTCACCGATGATATTGGTGCCACTTTTCATTGACTTCTTAGTGACTCACATGTTGCGATCTATATTTGAATTTCGGCGGGGGCATGATAGTCTCCCCTTCCCAAGATTGCTTGACCTCAAGCAATCACAAGCTAGGATGCTCTTGGAGTTACTAGGATCCCAAATCAACCTTGTAGATTTGTAATCTCTAGTCATTGATCCGCCTTGTCATGTAATTAGCTTTTGCTTCGACTGTTTGATAGGAATTGAAAGCTTTGCTCTAAGTGATGCTTCTCGCATTGTCTTGGTTGTGTCAGACTCTGTGCTACAATGTTATCTCTGGAGAGTTAGGATTAGTATACTTGCCTCAACCAAACTGTTCATATAGTCCTTTAAGGTTGTAAGGTTGATACCATCCCCTAAGGTATGAGGACAATTTATTGTCTAGTATTCTTCAAGCTCATGTACTTGTCTATCCCAATAACTCTCAACAACAAAACCATGAGTTGGAAATCGACAAGGTTCGTAATTTAAGATAAGTTTTCTCTCATCCTTAGGGAGAAGAAACACAAAGATATCTTGCAAAATTAGCAGAGTTTGAAGCCAAGTAGATGAATCATTAATTCGAAAATCAATTCCCTTTTTGGCAAAAATTGTATTTGCAACGAACCAATTTGATTGGCCCAACATTTGCATAGTGTCATGGATATCTCTTTGAGTCAAAGAAAAAGGGTGAGCTTCCCATATATTAACATGAGAATTAGAAGCATGACACACATCTATGACCTTATATGTGATGACCTTTTCTGAAATGATTTTATATTCTTTTGGCACACTTTTGGGGTTTTCACATTCTATAACCCATCCAATCAGAGAGTTTCCAGAAATATCACAAAATTCTTCTCTTATTTCATTTCTACCAAGGATCTTGGGTAATAAATACAAACTCTTGATTGTCATTGTTGACATCCAAAATGACAACACAATGTTGCATCCTTTGCTATGATGAATTGTGAGAGTTTTGTGAATACCAGGATCCCACTCCTTTGCGCAAAACCAATTCCATATATGAGTAAAGGAATCTAGATGTCCTTAACTGCAGGTCATATCTCTCACTTCTTTAGGCAACAAGCTCCTCAGAGTGACGATATCCATTTTATCTGGAGTGACTATATCCATTTTATCTTCAAATAGGGTGGGATGACAACTTAGCGAATGTGTCCATTGTTCTCCAATGTCCATGTTGGTCTCCCCTAGATCCATTGTGTGCAAACCAAAAGTCTCCTTCTCATGACTACAAACTCATCGATCTCGGAATTAAGGAGTTTGAATGTTTCTTGGTCAACCTCCATGTAGTCGGTGTGTATCATCATGGAATATCCTTGAGAAACTCGCAATTCTTTCTCATGGGAGTCAATCTTAGAAAATTAATTCTTCACAGCAGCATCACATGTTCCAATCATTTACATACATTGCAATTCATTATTACATGGTTCAATTATTTCCCTACCAGAAAATTGGGTGGATGTTTCTTGGGCATCATCTGCCATTACTGACACATCTTCAACACACAATATCGACTCTTCTTATTCTATGGGTTTAGCAAGTTCTTGTGGTTCTGATTCTAACCCTTCTTTTGCTGCCACTAATGATTCTCTCGGATCTTGCTTCTTGATCTCCTCCTTAGCCATTTTTCTTATGTATTCATATAGACCTCTTTTGTTGGGAAACTGGAGTGCCTCCAAGTACTTATCAGAGGGAATACAAGCATTTGCATGATCTGACAAACTTTGATATCGGTTAATAATTTTAGGGGCCTCAAGGTTGTACAATAATTCTTGCAAAAGATCCATGTTTTCTTCCTTATGTAGACCTTCAAGTCTTTTTGACTAGAATGTATCCAACATTTTAGATTTACCCCGCAGGCTGGCAAGATCAAAGCTCTGATACCATTTGTAATGCCCCTTTCTAGAACATTTCTTATTTTTTCCTTTAAACGATAATTCTAACTCAAAATGATAGTTGCATTATATTTATAAACACGACTTTATCTAAAACTATGAATTTTATTATAATATTCAAATTTATAACTTATGACATAATTCTGAAAATATAATTTATCTTGATTTTCTGCTATAATTCTCCTTCCAATTTGCAGCTATTCTCCTTGAATAATTGTCCCTAATATCTAGTCAAGTTATGGGTTTTTGTCCAATAACTTGATAGGAGAAATTAAGGGTTTTCGTCCTTAAATCTCTCAATTTTCCTTGGAGGGGTTACATCCTCTATGGCTGTAATATTCACTTGCAATTAGTCATTATATTCTTGTCGAATGGATTGATGTCTTCTTCTTATGAAATGATCTCCCATATATATCTTATTTTTGAAAGAGTCATAACCTTTCTCACACAATTGCTGCCTTTAGTTAAATTATAGTTTAACTTTAATTTGAATATGTTTATTTTAAATTGCTAGTATGACACTAGCGCCACTTTTATTAGCATTATCTCATAGATGATATTGGCGCCGCTTCTCATTAACTTCTTAGCGATTTACATGCTGCGATCTAGATTTGAATTTCGGCAAGGGTATGACAATGAGGTCTAAATGTGTGACAATGCTAGTACATTCTTTAGGACAATCATCTATGCCTATGCCATCCATGGTTGGTAGTGGTAGTAGTAATATTGCCACAAGAGGAAAGAGGAAGATTATTGGTAGTGAGAAGCCAAGGATAGTTGTAAGTATGTTTAATGTGCAGACACGGGAAGCAACATAGTCTTTCATTGCCAATTTTTTTTATGCTCATGCCATCTCGTTTCATTTGGCTTGTTCCTCTTACTTTAAACAAATGATCAAAGATGTAGCCTCTTTTGGTCCCTCATTTCTCCCCTCTAGAGATCATAAACTATGCACTACCCTCTTAGACAAAGAATATTCTAAGGTCAATTTGCTAATAATGGAGGATATGAGGCAAACTTGGATTAGGACAGGTTGTTCTATTGTGATGGATGGGTGGACTGATATCAAACATCAACCACTCATCAATATCATAGTCACATGCCTAGTTGACTCTTATTTTCTTAGAGTCGTTGATTGTTTAGGGAAGCACAAGGATGCAAACTTCTAGTTTAGCATTTTGAGAGAGGCCATAGAGGAGTTTTGGGGCCTCAATTATTGTACAAGTGGTCACTTATTCAGCATGTGTGTGCAAATTGGCTAGTATGATGGTGGAGGGTGCTTATAAGCAAATCTTTTGGACCCCAAATGTTGTGTTCATGCATTAAACAATGCATTGAAAGACGTAGGGAAAATAGATTGGGTGAAGCAAGTGGTGGTAGAAGCTAGAGATATTCAAATGTTCATTTGCAACCACCACACCTCACTTGCTCTCTTCAGGACGTTTATAAAGAAGGAATTTTTTGAACCTATGGAGACAAGATATGCCAATTACTTCATTTTGTTAGAGAGGATGCTTGAGGTGCTAAGCTTCTACAATTGATGATGGTGAATTTAGAGTGGAGTAGATGGCCTAATTCAAGCTCTACTGAAGGAAAAACCATCAAAGGATCTTTGATGACGATTGGTGGTCCATTGTAACGTAAGACATTGCTAATTTTATTATTAAATTGCTGATTTTCATATTAAATTTCCGATTTTAATATTTTAATTTGATTGTTCAATGTTTCAACTTTTGAAGTTTCTAACTTGTCAATTAATTCTTTTGAAAGTTTTGTTTGCATTTTGCAAATATGTTTGCTATTTCATTTCACCTATTGTAGATGTCATTAGATATGTTGATACAAACTCTCCTAGACTTGGAGAGATATATGAACATTTGACAACATGCTTGGAAAGATAAAGCAAACAATTTTGGCCAAGGATCCTACTTTGGGATTATATGAGCAACATATTAAGCCCATTGTGATGTAAAGGTGGAACACAATGAACACCTAACTTCATATGGCAGCCTTTGCTTTGAATCCTAAATGGTATGCACCAAACCTTGAAAGGTTGCCTCCTTGTGATAGCAAAGAGGTGAAATAAGGGTTTATGAAGACCTTTTGAAAGATGTATTCAATTGAGGAGTCTACAATGCTTCGCACATAATGGCTTGCCTTCACAAATCTTCATCGCCCAACATTTAGTAAACCAAAGGAAAAGATAAATAGAGCTACATTAGCTCAAACTGACCCTATTGGATTGTGGACATGGCGTGGGAAGGATACACCACAATTGAGGATGCTTGCCATTCGTCTCCTTTCACATGTTGCTAGTTCCTTTGTAGCAAAGAGGAATTGGTCCACATACGGATTTATCCACTCCATCAAGAGGAATAGACTAACCTCTAGATGAGTGGAGAAGCTAGTGTTTGTGCATAGTGCTCTTCAACTTCAGGATCGTCATACTCTAGAGTATTGACAAACTCCAGCTTTATGGTGGGATGTTGATCTCGAAGATGTCGCCTAGGTCGATGAGGAGGCACATGAGGGATTGGTTGGGATTCCATTGGATGAGGCAGAGCCTCACAGTGGCAGCGACTTAGAGGAGGACTCCGATTTTGATGTAGTGTTGGGAGATGCAAATTAAGGGCAGCAGTGTACTTTCTTTTTTTGTATTTTCATATTTTAATTGAAAGTGAGATGTGCAGCCGTTGGGCATTTTGTTGTAACTTGTATACTATTTTTTAATATCCCATGCATATTGACAATGAATTATGAAAGCTATTTGAATTAAGTTTTGACATTTGCTAATTTGTTGACTCTCATGTGTTTTGAAATTCTCAATTCAACACAAATGCTATGTATTAAGGCTCTATAATGTATATATGAATGCTTTATCAATGTTATCATATGAATATTTAAAATCCCTCTATATATTTAAAATTTTCACTATTTTTATATAGTCATCTCCAAAACTGGCCTGAGAAATCATCATCCCCGAAACTCACCCCCCCGTCCCCTATCTTTTTCGTCTTGGAAACTTAGGTAACGTAGGTCCTTGTGCATTTGATACGTGTTTGTTGTTAGGCCCAGGAGGGGCAGAATAAAAACATATTTCATTGTATATTGAGATTACATTTGAAGAAATGTTTACATCATTATTTTATAATTAGAAGACAATTTAACTGACATAACTATCTAAACTATCTAAATAGAAAAATAAATTTACAAATGTGTTAACCCAAAAGATTAACACGGTGACACCCCCCCCTTAATCTAAAGGGGTTATCATGAAACTATGCAATATTTTGTACTGCTCAAACTTCTCTTAGCCAAGCACTTTGGTGAAGATTTGCTGGCTGATTTGAAGCTTCTTGAAAAGAAATTGTTACTATGATAGATTTTGAATTTGTTTGAACTAAGCCTACTACCTTGAAAGGGTTCAAACTTTGATAATGAGCTTGTTGCTTTGACAAGTCTCAACTTTTGATAATAAGCCTGTTACTTGGACATGTCTTAAATTTTGAAGGATGAGCTTGTATCTTTGACAAGTCTCAGCTTTGGACTTGTTTTGTCCATGCTGCAATTTGAAAAAATGACCAAACTTTAGTGGTCAATATGAGTAGTCACCAACTATCATCTGGGGCAACCATTATCATTGAAAATAATATTTGAAATTTATCTGAAATAGCAGACATTAGGTGCAGTCATTAAAAATAATATTTGAAATGGCACATATTGAGTGCAATAATATTAAAGTGTAAATACCACACCATTCACAAGGTGTTAACAATCTTATGAAATCTCCACTTGAATTTGACATATACCAATATTCCCCCCCTTGGCAGATGAGAGAGAAAAATGTCAACAACATGATCTTCCTGATGGAGTGACTGAACAAGAGGCAACATCTTTATCTCCATAGCCTCAAGTAATTGGAATATATTAGTAAGGACCAACATCATCATAATTAGCATAAACTGCATATCCAATATTAGCAAAATATTCATGGGAAGCAGATTCACTTCAACAATCTTCTCAACAATTGAATTCTTATCAAATATATTGAGTTGCATCGCAGAAATACCAACATTGATTGGAGTTAATGTAGGCTCAATAAGATCTACATCATTATTAGAAGAATTATGAGGAATAACATCACCACCATTAATATCTACATCATCATAGATTTTGAAGGTTGATCTGGTAGATAACAATGCTTGGTAGAATGAGTATGTGAACCACGTGATGTACAAGGGTGTAGATCAAAGCAATTATTAGAAATATGACCTTGACAGCCACAATGAGAACAAATTTGGACATTACTGGACTTGGCACATATTGCTTAGGATTTTGAACTTCACAAGAATCATCAACACATGTAGACTCAACATGAGATTTATTCATGTGTCCTCCTGATAAATTTTTTATAGATCTAGAATAGTTTGGGACATAAGAGCCAACAAAACCGTTGTAACCTAGAACACATTTTCCCCTATTTGTTTTTTGAGATTCCCAAACCCTCACAATGGGATTCTGTTTTTGTGACTTTGGCTGGTAGCATTTTTGTTTCACAGGTGTAGATGCAACATTTTTCTTTTCTGACACAAGTGAAGACACAACACCTTTCTTCAAGGACATATTGGTTTTACTTTCTTGCTTTGCTGAAATGCTAGAAGAAGGTACATCATGCTTAACATCTTTCTGCTTTTTGTGCCCTAACTGATCTTGTAACATATAGTTCTTTTCTCAATAATATGTATTGATTACAAAATTGCATGAATAGGGGTTTATATTGTCTCCAACATTTGGATATTAATTCTGCCTCATCTTTTGTACTTACATGAATTTGTAGAGATAATATGCCATCAATGTAGAATGTGGACATGATTGCAGAGGGAAACAAACAATTTGACACACCATATAACATCAATTATGTCCTTATTACTCCATATACCCTTATTACTCTCAAAGGCATCCTTATTACCATAAGTAATTAAGTTAAAAAACAGAGAATATTAATGACTGCAAAAACATACCTTACAAGTCTGATTAATCTTGCAAGTAACAACATACCACTCCACAAATGTTTACAAACCATGTAACTGTCGATCTATACAACTGCCAACAATGTTCTTGCCCCTTTGGCATAAAGTACTGAATTTGGATGCAGCTTCTTTTATTTACACAAAGAACCCTCTCTTTTGCTTCTATACTCTCCTTCCCTTGATGCACATGATTACCCACTTCCATTCACTGGTTGCTTCTCATTATTACCATTTCTTCATGGTTTTTTTATCTACAAATGACCTTGATTGCCCCTGACAAGAATCAATTCTTGAAAATAAACCAGCAACAAATTTATCTTGGATAAAGGAGTATGGCAGTTTTATTTAATACCTCATAAAAACTTTGAAAAATTTGCAGACAAGCGACAGATATAATATCAGTTCACATCTTGAACATTTCTGAGAAAAATGCCCGTGGATAGTGGACATGCCGATCTGAACAGATTAAAAATATTCTTTCATGCGATTTACCCCTTGAACCAGAAGAAGATTGAGACATTGCTGAAATTAAACTTGTTTACATTTCAGCATCTTATATTATAGTTGTTGTTCTTTATCAGATGGAATCCCACGCTTTGATTTTTAAACAGAACTTGGCTTTGATACCACTGTTAGGCCCAGGAGGGGCATAATAAACACATATTTCATTGTATATTGAAATCACATTTGAAGAAATGTTTACATCGTTATTTTATAAGTAGAAGACAGTTTAACTGTCATAACTATCTAAACTATCTAAATAGAAAAATAAATTTACAAATGTGTTAACCCAGAAGATTAACACGGTAACACTTGTGACTATTGAGAGCATTGCCGTGTTGCTAATAGATTGAGTAGCATCGAAAACATTGTGCCTACCCATTGATTGCTTTGGGTCCAAGAGAAGCTTGGACACTGCCTCCCTGATGCCAACAGATGGAGAACCATCCCCTTCCTTTACCATCACCCAAATATGCATCACTTATTGTCATAGTTCAAGACTAGCAATCTCTCCTTTCAAAATGTTAGTAAAATTTCCTATCATTTCTTCCCTATCTACATGTTCCTGTTAAATTTAGTGATCAGATTAAGTGCACAGAAATTAATTCAAATTGAACACAATAACACAGCAGATACCCTGGGAAAACCCTCCACTTGAGGGAGAAAAACCCAGCAACAATATAACTCTTATATATTGAATCACAATAGAGTCTCCTTTACAATAGAGGCCAATTATAAGAGCCTGTCACACGTACTACAATCTGATGCAGCAGATTGAGATAAACTGATGATCACAGTCAGCAATATGATGATCTCCTTCTTCAATGATAATCGCAGACTGCCTTGAGAGAACTCACACACACAGAAACTGATATCTAACTTGAATGAACTCGAACTGGATATATATCGAACTTGTGAGAATAAGCGAACTGAATAATTTAGAGATCGAATGGCTCCTTCCTTAAATACAATTCGAAAGAGGAGACTTGAATAGATGCGTCCTTTCAAGCATGAAGTCGGCCTCCATAAAGTGTGATGACTTTCCAATAAATTGCCAATTAGAGATGAGTCGGCCTTAATAAACAAATATTAAATAATACAATAAAAGACGTGACTCTCTATAAAGAATCGCTATCCATATAAATTAAATAGCCACGGGCTATTATTTAATTTATCCAATCGAATGCAAGGAGATCCGCTGGAAGGATAAGATCGACGCTGCTCCTGAACATCAACACTCCCTCTCAGCTAGGGAGGATTCTTCCAGCTGCACAAGACATATCACCTTAACGTGATGTCTACCACATTGGCTACAACCAAATGTGAAAAGAAGAATATCACCTACATGATATCAACCATAATGGCTACAACCATTCTATTGTGTGTACAAGTGTTCATCACTTGCGTGATGTTGTCACCTCAACATGACTTTCACCATGGCTCTCCCATAGGGTGAAACACAAGTACAAGATGTTGTCATGGAGTCACACACATGACATCCACCATGACTCTCTCAGAGGGTGGAAACAAGGGCTTTCACCTCAAATCTCAAAGACAAATGCATTAACAAGGGATTTCACCTCGAACTTCTCTCACAGAGAAGAACTCATTAAATAGGCTCACTGATACTGAGACTCTTTCTCAGTTAAGGCTGGATTCTCCACCATACCAAGCTTATCTCGAAAGTACACAAACTTTATTCTGGAGAGAGGCTTGGTGAGAATGTCTGCCGTCTGCTCATTAGTGCTGTTATACCTCAACTGTATAGCCTTCTGCAGTACCATATCTCTAATATAGTGGTACTTGATCTCAACATGCTTGGTTCTGTCATGAAATACAAGATTGACAGAAGGCTTCACACAACTTTGGTTATCACAATGAATGATAGTAGGCTCCATTGATTGTCCAAACAATCCTACAAGGAGCTTACGAAGCCATACTGCTTCTTGAGCTACCATGCAAGCTGCAATATACTCTGCCTCTGCTATACTCAATGCCACAGATGACTGCTTCCTGTTGCACCAGGATATCATAGCACAACCCAAACTGAAGCAACATCCAGAGGTGCTCTTCAGATCAGTGACACACCTTGCCCAATCAGAATCAATATAGCCATGCAACTCTAAGTCTGCATCTGAAGAGTATCTCAATCCATATCCAACTGTGCCACGCAAGTATCTCAGGATATGTTTAGTTGCAACGAGATGTATCTGTCTCGGTTCACACATGTACTGACTAAGTGCACTCACAACATAACAAATATTTGGTCTAGTGTTAACTAGATACATCAAGGACCCAATCAGCTGTCTGTACATAGTAGGATCCACCAAGTCTGAACTAGCTGCAACCTCCTTCAATTTGTGTAGGTTGGTCTCCATGGGTGTAGACATGGATTTACAATCCATCATACCAAACCTCTTAAGTATATCAATGGTGTACTTCCCTTGACTTAGAATCATCTCATCTGGTTTTTGCCAGACTTCTAAGCCAAGGAAGTAATGCATGAGTCCAAGGTCCTTCATCTCAAATTCAGAAGCCAATTCCTTCTTACATTCGAGAATCAGGTGATCTTCTCCATTAAGAATCAAATCATCAACATATAAGACCAAAATTAATGCTTCACCATTAATTACCTTGAAGTATAGGTTTGAATCAACATCATTCTTCAAGAAACCCAAACTTGACAGGTAACGATCAATCCTTTCATACCATGCACGAGGAGCCTGCTTAAGACCATACAGTGCCTTCTTCAGTTTGCAAACATGAGATTCCTTCCCATGAACCTCAAATCCATTAGGTTGCTCGATATAAACTTCTTCCTCAATCACACCATTCAGAAATGCTATCTTCACATCCATTTGGTGAATCTTCCATCCTCTAGATGCAGCAATAGCAATGATGGTTCTAACAGAAGTATAGTGAGCAACAGGAGCAAATGTTTCTTCGTAATCAACTCCCTCTTTCTGTGAAAACCCACGAGCCACGAATTTTGCCTTGTACTTCTCAATGCTCCCATCTGCAGCATGCTTGATTTTGAAGAGCCATTTCGAAGATACCACAAATTTGCCTTCGGGTCTAGGAACAATGTCCCAAACATCATTCTTGAGAATTGATTGGTACTCCTGTACCATAGCATCTCTCCAAACCTGTTGACTAGATGCTTCCTCAACACAGGTAGGCTCAAATTCAATAATCTGACTCATTAAGGCAACATAACTGGAGAACTTATGTGGCCTTTTACTTTCTCTAAATGTGCCTCTAGGAGCTGCCAAACTTTCAGCGTCTTGCATAGTACGCTTGGCCCATAGAGGTCTTTTTCTCCCAATTACAATGTCGGTAGGCCCATCAGTAGGTTCTAAGGGTTCAATAGGATCAATATCTTCTTTCGCTTCTGAAGTCTCCCTCTGAATCTCAGGAGTATGGTCAACTTCTATATCCTGAGGAGACTCTTCATTATCGATCTCCATATGAGTGCCCCTGGATCTCCTGAATGCAACATCTTCCTTGAATGTGACATCCCTACTGATCTTGATCAACTTCTGCCCTGGAATGTATATCCTGTAGGCTTTTGATGTCTCGTTGTAGTCCACAAAGATTCCCTTCTTGCCAGAAGGCTCCAACTTTGTTCTCTTTTCCTTTGGAACATGAATATAGACAGGGCATCCAAAGATCCTCAAATGACTAACCTCAGGCTTCTTCCTTGTAAAGGCTTCTTCCGGAGTCATATTCTCCAAGATCTTGTGAGGACTTATAATCTGTACATATACAACAGTCCTAGAAGCTTCTGCCCATAAGAAGGTTTGCAGATCTTGGTCATGGATCATGGCTTTTGCTGCTTCCACGATTGTCTTGTTCTTTCTTTCTGCAATACCATTTTGTTGAGGATTATAGGGGACAAAGAACTCCCTCTTAATCCCTGCATCAATACAAAAATCCCTAAAGCTGCCAGAGGTGTATTCTCCACCATTATCTGATATGAGGACCTTGATTCTTTTACAAGAAAGATTCTCTACCAAGGCTTTGAACTCCTTAAACCTTCCTAACACTTCCTCAGACTCTTTAGTTTTCAAAAAATAAATCCAAGTCTTTCTAGAGTGGTCATCAATAAACAAAACATAATACAAAAATCCACTAGAAGACGAAACAGACATAGGTCCACATAAATCAGAATGAATAAGGTCTAAAATACACTTAGATCTATTTTCTCTACTATGTAAAGGAGCTTTTGTATTCTTACCCAATGCACAGCCCTTGCAAGTTCCTTCATGCTCTTGATTGAACTTAGGAAGACCCGTAACCATCTTCTCCATGATAGGTAAGGCTCGAAAGTGAAGGTGAGCCAATCTTCGATGCCAAAGATCACATAAACTTGAAGAATCATGAACTAATGCCTGCAGTGGACGCGTACAAAGTCTATAGAGACTTTCATGTCTAACTCCAATTACTTGAGCATCTTTGAAGTTGGAATTCTCCATCCACACAAGTACTTTGCCTTTAGAGAAGGCAACTTGATATCCTTTATCTTCTAGGGCTGAAATTGAAATGAGATTGCGCTTGATTCCTGGAACATAAAGAACATTGCTCAACTGAAGTGTGATGCCGGAATCCAAATGAAGAGTAGAAGTCCCAATCCCTTTCATGGAGTAGCTTGCATCATCTCCAATAATGACTTGTTCAGAAGACTCCTTCTCCATCAAGCTTGATAAGTGCTCCTTAAAACCCGTGATGTGTCGAGAAGCACCACCGTCGATCAGCCAAGTGTTAGTGTCTGTAGGTACATTGCTTGATAATGCTGAGTAGAATAAATATTCACATGTATCCTTCTGCGGAGAAGCATCATCAACATCTGCAACGGTGGCTTGTTGCTTAGGTCTAGTTGGTAAAGCATTGGATCTTGGACAAGTCTCTCTTTTTCTTGGAAGGGGGAGCACCATCATTTCCCTTATCTCGATTCCTCTTGAAGAATCCTTTCTTTCCATCATTTCCTTTCTTCTTCGAAGTTTGGGAGGCGAGAACATGAATATCTTCATTAGATGAACTTTGACCAACGCCTCTAGCCACCAATCTTGACTCCTCTTGAATGCAATCAGCCCTCAAGCGATCAAACTTAGGAGGTTTGGATCTTGCACTGATTCCTTGAATGTAGGACTCCCATGATAATGGAAGACCATTGAGTGCAAGCATCGTCAAATCTTTATCATCGACCACATGACCAATTGTAGAGAGCTAATCTCTCAATTCTGAAATCCTCATGAAATAGGCAATCACTGTTTCTCCTTTCGACATCTTCACATGGTATAGTTGTTGCTTCAGTGCAAGTGCTCGACTTGTGTTGTTGATTTCGTACATCTCCTCCAATGTTTTGAACATATCCCTTGCCATCTTCAACTTGGAGACAATCGGAACAATATGGTCTTTGACGGAATCAACCAACAACTTCTTTGCCTTGATGTCTTTCTTCCTCCATTGCAACTTCTCTTCTTCCTCTTTTGGTTCGGGAAGTTTGGTTTCCACAAACTCAGCCAAATCATTCTCTTCCAATGTGAGCATGATTCTAAACCTCCATGATGTATAGTTGGATGCTCCCTCGAGTCTATCCTCAATCTTCAAACCGTTCACCATCTTGACTAAGGTAGAGATAGACAAATAAATATCAAGAAGAGAATAGAGTATCGCTGTAAGGACAAATCTGATCACGATCTTCTCAAACCCGCTCTGATACCATGTTAAATTTATTGATCAGATTAAGTGCACATAAATTAATTCAAATTGAACACAATAACACAGCAGATACCTTGGGAAAACCCTCCACTTGAGGGAGAAAAACCCAACAACAATATAACTCTTATATATTGAATCACAATAGAGTCTCCTTTACAATAGAGGCCAATTATACGAGCCTGTCACATGTACTACAATCTGATGCAGCAGATTGAGATAAATTGATGATCACAGTCAGCAATATGATGATCTCCTTCTTCAATGATTATTAAATATATTAAATAATGTAATGTTAATGGTCATCTTAGTCGTCTTTAGTTAGTTTAGATAGTTTCTAAATTTGTCTTCAGTCTACGATCGTTTCTTTTAGAAACATCGTCTCTTGTAAATCTATATAAGGAACTTTTGTTCCTCTGTTTAATACATTTGAATATTTTATCATGGTATCAGAGCGGGTCTGAGTGTGACTCCCTCACAGGAGGCCCAGGATCTTGGGAGGTGAAAATTGCAGGTTTGTTTTGTTTGGAAATCGCAACCTGAAGAAAAATTTCATGGTTTTGTAATTCGAAGTTTTTGAGGGGGTTCGTAATCGTGTCTTCTGATTTCGTGGGTTCTAAAACCCTCTTTCTTGGTGTCAACGGCTATCTCAACCAAAACTCGTGCCCTTTTTTGTGTGGTTGCGACTGAGGCTTCTGGAGGCATTCTTTTTCTTCTCGCGTTGGTCTCACCTTCTCTTTCCGTGAGACAAGAGCTCTGTTTGCTATCCGCTCGACAGGTCCGCTCTGTTTGGTGTTCTATTCGCGACGTGTTCTTGTACGCTTCTTTCTCCCAACGACTGTGTTCTCCCGACGCGATCCCTCATACTTCGCGTCTTTTGGGCGCCATTTTCTCTGTAAACGTGAAATCTCTTTGTTTTCTGGCCGTGCGTTTTTTGTTCCTCCTAATCTTTTGACGCATCTCTGGGTTTTTCTGGCACGATTTCTCCTTTTTTTTTTGACGCATTTTTGACTTGTATTTGGGCGCGACTTTCATCACCTGTTTGGCCACGGATTTCAGCCCTTGGTGGTTGCGTTTTGTTGCTTTCTTCTGTGCGTCTTTTTTTGCGTCGAATTTTATGAGAAAATCTTCATTTTTAGACGTGTTTTTTGATGCATTTTTCCTCCTACAAGGATGGGATCTGTTTTGAGGGTTTTAATAATTTTTTCCTAAAAATTATTTTGGCCGGTTTTAATAATTTTTCTTAAAATTATTTTGGGGATTTTATAATTTTCGCCCTTCAACAAAAATTATTTGGTGGGTTTTAGAATTTTAGCCTTAAAAATTATTTGGAGGTTTTTTTAATATTTTTTCCTGAAAATTTTTTGTGAGGTTTTCTGATTTTTGCCTGAAAAATTGGGTTTTACCGTTTTTCATTAAAAACGATGTTTTGTATGCTGATTCGTGTTTCGGATTCCGTGCCAGCTACTTGGATTCCTTTGTGGGTTTTTTTACCGTTTTTTTTCTGAAAAAACGATGCTTTGTAAACTTTAGATTCAGGGTTTTGCGATTTTGTCCTAAAAAATCGTGGTTTCTTGCAGTCTGTTCTAGAGCGTCGTGCTCATCTACAAAAGTTTGGAGGGTTTGCCGATTTTTCCTCAAAATCGTGGTAGTTGTTTTTTTTGGAGTCCCTAGCTACAGGGAGGGACAACTTTGTTACCCAACATCAGGTTGGATGTTTTGTGATCAGTTCTGGTTGTTTTCAGAAGTTTTGCAGTTTTTGAGAGAGTTAGTGGCAGACTCATTTCAAGTGGCAGAGTCAGTGGCAGGCTCTTGTCTTTTGTGGTAGGTCGTTCTTTGTTTCTGTGGGTAGTTAGAACGACGACCATTAAGGGAGGGTATTAAATATATTAAATAATGTAATGTTAATGGTCATCTTAGTCATCTTTAGTTAGTTTAGATAGTTTCTAAATTTGTCTTCAGTCTACGATCGTTTCTTGTAAATCTATATAAGGAACTTTTGTTCCTCTGTTTAATACATTTGAATATTTTATCAATGATAATCTCAGACTGCCTTGAGAGAACTCACACACACAAAAACTGATATCTAACTTGAATACTCGAACTGGATATATATCGAACTTGTGAGAATAAGCGAACTGAATAATTTAGAGATCGAATGGCTCCTTCCTTAAATACAATTCGAAAGAGGAAACTTGAATAGATGCGTCCTTTCAAGCATGAAGTCAGCCTCCATAAAGTGTGATGACTTTCCAATAAATTTCCAATTAGAGATGAGTCGGCCTTAATAAACAAATATTAAATATCATACAATAAAAGACGTGACTCTCTATAAAGAATTGCTATCCATATTAATTAAATAGCCACGGGCTATTATTTAATTTATCCAATCGAATGCAAGGAGATCCGCTGGAAGGATAAGACCAACGCTGCTCCTGAACATCAACAGTTCCTTCCTCCTTCGGTCTTTGGTGTTAGGATAACCGCTATTTTCTACCTCTCTCCTCTTCCCATTACCACTTGCAAAGGAGGAATTTGTCTTTCTTCTTTATATCCTCATGCAACCATAACTCTCGACAACATTTTCCTTTGGCAAATGGGAGCCAAATAAAATCCCATTAGCTGTTTTGACACAAAACTCTTCACCTGCATGAAGTGTAAAGAGGGATGAGCTTATCTTAATTGTAGATCACATCGCAGTCGCACCATTCAAAGACATAATTACACTACCCTCCTACATCTCTCTTGTTGTCACATGTGCCTTCTATCCCTTCAAGCAGTTGTTGACTCATTTGGGCTCATTACCAGGCTTTTTGACTCTAGATATCCCTTTCTAGAATCTCACTTGTTTCCCTTGGGTACTCCTTGTCCTATATTCTGTCCTTTTTACCATAAGCCTCCAATTGCTTAACTCCTTGATTGGTCGTCCAATAAGCCACCGGATTGCCTTTTATTTTGATTTGCATGAAAGTTATTTGTTCTAGAGAAGAAACCTGAAACATAATGTGTTAGGATTTGTGAATGCAGTTAAGATGGTTATTGTAACTAAAACTATTTCTGCCCAATGAAGGTCCACAAATTTTGATTTTATAAATGGAGAGGCTGCTACTAAATAAATTTGTTTAAACATGGAAACATGGGACTTATGAAGATACACGTGAGAAATGATAGGGTTGCAATATGTGGCATTCTTATTGTGCAGAGTGGTGGGGGAGTCTAGTTATGTGTTGTTACCATGCATGGTAAGAGGTTTGTAGATCACATTCTACTAGATGTTAAGGCTCCTATTTATAGGCAAGTGCATTCACAGATTCCAGATAAAATGGAATTACTAATCATGATTGTTAATGAATGATAGCTTTGGTTAGATATGAATGACTATTGCTGTAAGCATCATCGTCATTCATACTTGATCAAAGTTTATCATTTATATTGAAATATTTCTGGAAAAACATTTAATCGAATTTATGAGCATACATATAAAATTCGAATTATATATATGATGTTATATTCTGCATTTCATTAATCGGAATTTACTTACTCATCCGCCACCTTGTAGAAGGGTATATATGAGTTATACTAAACAATGATAAACAACTTTATCATAAGCCGCGCCCTAAGGGACACGTCCCATGAGTGGACATGTCTCCACTTGTGGAGACACGTCCTCTCATGAGACGTGCCTCTTAGGAGCGGGTCTCCTCTCTTATTTATGGTGGATCCTTCTTTGATATGCAAACATATAAATCGAATAATGTTCTGCAATCAGCACATTCAAAATAAGAAATTCAAATTTGGAAATTGAAAATCTGAACATAGAAGTTTGAGTAGTATTCTTACACTTAGAATTTTCATAAGTCCCTTAGTCTGCCAATTTGATTGAAGATTTGTTTACATTTACATGGTATCAGAGCCAAGTTGTGTGAATCCAAAACAAATCTAAAATCAGTTTGCTCTAGAAAATTCGTATTTTCTAAAATCGAATTCACATCACATTCTTCATAATGTCAAGTGTGATCAGATTTGAAGATCGCCTTGCAGGAGCAGACAACTTCACATCATGGAAATTTAGAATCATGATGATCCTTAGAGAGAATAAACTAGACTCACTTGTGAAAGAAAATAAAAAGGAACCAGAGGCTGAACCTTAGAAAACTCAATGGGTTGAAAACAATGAAAAGGCCATGAAAATTCTAGTAGATGCAGTTAGGGATCATATAGTGCCTATCTTAGCAAAACATGAAACTGCATACCATATGTACAAATCTCTTGAGAGTACCTATGAGATTAACAACACCTGCAGGACTCTTGCATTAAAAAGGCAAATCAACAATGCACAAATAAACAAAGGAGAGTCCATTAATGCATACTTCATGAGGATTATTGAACTAAGGGATCAATTATCCACAATTGGATATCAGATTGATAGCAAAGAGTTAACTCTAATTGCACTAGGAGGCCTACCAAACTCATGGGAGTCATTTGTTCAAGGAATAAGTGCGAGATCTAAACTCCCTAAGTTTGACAGGCTAAGAACTGACTGCCTTCAAGAAGAAACAAGACTTTCCACAAAAGAGAATAAACAGAAACACATAGATGAAGACATTCATGTTCTCCACACAACATCTAATAAGAGGAGTAAGAAAAACTCCTACAAGAGAGGATCTTTTAAAAGAAAGAGAAGTTCCAATGGAAAGGAATCTTATAAGAAGAAAGATATCTCTCAAGTACAATGCTTTAGATGTGATCAGTATGGCCACTATGCAATGAAATGCCCTGATAGAACTAAACAACAAGCATCCTTTGCCAAAGTAGGAAAGTCAAACCCAGATCATGAATCTGAGAACTTTGTGTTCTATACAGCCCTTTTTAGTCAAGTATCTGACATCACTCAAAATTGGGTAATTGATAGTGGTTCCTCAAGACACATCACAGGGTTCAGAGAACACTTGGACTCTATGACTGAAAAGTCTGATGAAGAAGTAACCATCGGGGATGATTCTGCATACCCTGTAAAAGGGGTTGGAACGTGTTCCATCAAGTTGAAATTTGGGGTTTCTCTGCAACTCACTGGAGTCTTATTTGTACTTGGAATAAAGAGAAATCTTATATCCATCTCTGCCCTTGAAGACAATGGTTACAGAGTTACATTTATGGATGGGAAAGTTCTAGTATGGCCTAAGAACTCATCTATCAAGAAAGCTCTAACCATAGGCATAAGACAAGGGTACCTTTACAAACTATACATTGAGGTTAAACAAGCCCTTACCCTTGACATTGTTGATACAAATGAAATTTGGCATAGAAGATTAGGACACCTTCATTTCCGTGCCTTACCTTCTATGGAAAAACTTGTTACAGGCTTACCCAAGCTAAAACCATCTCATGAGGGAACTTGTAAAGGTTGTGCCCTAGGAAAGAATACAAAGGGATCCTTTCAGAATAGCCTGAGTAAAACCCTTAATGTGTTAGAACTGGTTCACTCTGATTTATGTGGACCCATGTCTGTACCTTCTAAAGCAGGATTTCTATACTGTCATATTTGTAGATGACTTCTCTAGGAAAACCTGGATCTACTTCCTTAAGTGTAAAGAGTCAATAGAAATCCTTAAAAGGTTCAAAGAGTTCAAAGCCCTTATTGAAAACTTCTCTGGAAAGAAAATAAAAACCTTAAGGACAGATAATGGGAAAGAATACACCTCTGAGATTTTTAAGGAATTCTGCATGAGTGCTGGAATTAAGAGGGAGTTCACAGTTGCCTACAACCCTCAACAAAATGGGGTTGTTGAAAGAAAAAATAGAACCATTGTAGAAGCTGCTAAGGCAATGCTGCTTGACCAAAACATTGAAACTTCTTTCTGGGTAGAAGCCTCTAGGACTGCTGTCTATATCCAAAATAGATGTCCTCACTCTCAT
The DNA here is from genome assembly GCA_007258455.2 of Sequoia sempervirens. NCBI lineage: Eukaryota > Viridiplantae > Streptophyta > Pinopsida > Cupressales > Cupressaceae > Sequoia > Sequoia sempervirens. The sequence goes on from VDFB02254747.1 coordinate 53,096, forward strand.
CTTGATAACAAAACTCCTGAAGAAGCCTTTACGGCATAAAACTTGACATTAGTCATTTTAGGATTTTTGGCTGTCCTGTCTATATACATGTGCCCAAAGAGAAGAGATTCAAACTAGAACCTTTTGGAAAGAAGGGAGTATTTGTGGGTTATAGTGAAACCTCCAAAGCCTACAGGATATTCATACCCGGGCAGAAACAAATTAAATTGAGCAGAGATGTCATCTTTGAAGAAGACATTGCATTCAAGAGGGCAAGAAGTTCTAGTGAGACAGAAACCTATTCCCCTAGAGTACCTGAAATGGAACCTGCTCCTGAGATTCAGAGGGAGCATCCTGATGAAATGCCACATGAACTTCCTTCTACTTCAAATGAGAATACAAATGACAACGGCAGAAAAAGACCACTTTGGGCCAGGAAAATGATCAAAGAAGCAGAGGATCATGCAACACCCAAAGGAACGTTCAGGGAGAGTAAAAGACCCAAACGTTTCTCTAGCTATGTTGCTCTAATGAACAACATCATAAACTCAGAACCTGTCAGTGTTACAGAAGCTTTCCGACATCAAGCATGGAAGGATGCAATGACAGAGGAATATCAGTCTATTCTAAAGAATGATGTATGGGATATAGTGCCTAGGCCAAAAGAGAAATCTGTTGTCTCTTCCAAATGGCTCTTCAAAATCAAGCATGCTGCTGATGGCAGTATAGAAAAACATAAAGCACGTTTTGTGGCAAGAGGTTTTTCTCAAAAGGAAGGCATTGATTACGAAGAAACATTTGCACTTGCTCGTTACACATCAGTGAGAGCAGTGTTAGCCATTGCAGCAGCTAAAGGCTGGAAGATCCATCAAATGGATGTGAAAACTGCCTTCCTGAATGGAACCATTGAAGAGGAAGTCTATTTGGAACAGCCTGAAGGTTTTGTGATACATAAACCTGACTCACATGTATGCAGACTGAAGAAAGCTCTCTATGGACTTAAACAGGCTCCCAGGGTCTAGTATGAAAGAATTGACAGCTATCTCTTGGGATTAGGATTTTCCAAGAATGAGGCTGACTCCAATCTCTACTTCAAGGTAATCAAAGGTGATATGCTAATAATTATTTTATATGTTGATGACCTGCTGATAACAGGAGAAGATCACCTCATTGCTCAAGGGAAGCAGGATCTAATTTCTGAATTTGACATGAAAGACTTGGGCATTCTACACTACTTCCTAGGTTTAGAAGTATGGTAGAAATCAGAGGGCATTATACTAAACCAAGGGAAGTATACTATTGATATTCTGAAAAGATTTGGAATGTTGGACTGTAGACCGATGTCTACACCTATGGAAACCAACCTTCACAAATTGAAAGAAGCAAAAATCAAGTGTGCAGATCCAACCCTTTACGACGGATGATTGGATCCTTGATGTATCGGTTAACACAGACACGATATTTGCTATGTGAATGTTCTCCATGTGTGAGCCAAAGGAAATTCACTTAATGGCTGTGAAACATATTTTGAGATATCTTCAAGGCACTATTGGATATGGTCTTCTTTACAAGAATGATCAACTAGATCTACATGGGTACTCGATTCAGGGGCGTGTGGCGAAAAAGCATCAGGATGTTGCTTCAGTTTAGGATCGGCTATGATCTCCTGGATTTGCAGAAAACAATCTTTAGTTGCACAGAGCTCAACAGAAGCCGAATACATTGCAGCCTCAATGGGAGCAAGAGAAGCAGTTTGGCTTCGTAAATTGCTTGTGGGACTCTTTGGTGAGCCCTTGAATCCTACAATTATTCATTGTGATAATCAGAGTTGTATCAAACTCTCTGTAAATCCTGTCTTTCATGATAGATCTAAGCATATTGAGATCCCCTATCATTATGTAAGAGATATGGTGGAAAGGGAAGTGATTCAGTTGGAGTATATTAGTACAAATGATCAAACTGCAGACATTCTCACCAAGCCTCTCTCTCGAATCAAGGTAGAGCACTTCAGGAAGAAACTTGGTATGGTTGAAATGCAATTTGTTATTTATGTTTGAAATACAAATTGTTTATAAATTGTACTAATATATAAAGATGTTTAATGTGTAAACTCTTTTGTCATGTGTGTGACTCCATGACTTTATGGGCCTACTCCCCCTGTGTACATTATTGAAAGGTGACGATCTTTCTAATAATGAGCACTTGTATTTGACATTGTAAAGTGACGACTCTACAATGATAAACTATCATGATAGATATCATGTGACTTGATATCTGTGGACATGTCATGATAGTATCTCTTGGACACTTTGATTGATATCATGGGACTTGATATCATTTGTAGATCATTGTGATCTTTAAGAGATAATCATGGTGGATATTTATATCTGTGGATATGCCATGAATTATGGTAGACATCATGTGACTTGATGTCAGTGCACATACCATAATAAAGATATGTTATGAAGAATGTCATGTGACTTGACAATATTGAGAAATCATACCATGTCTTAGATATCACGTGTTAAGGTGATATCTCTACTTATTTGATTTGAAATATCTTCCCTAGCTAAGAGGGAGTGTTAATGAATGATAGCTTCGGTCAGATATGAATGACGATTGCTGTAAGCATCATCGTCATTCATACTTGATCAAAGTTTATCATTTATATTGAAATATTTCTGGAAAAACATTTATTCGAATTTATGAGCATACATATAAAATTCGAATTATATATATGATGTTATATTCTTTATTTCATTAACCGGAATTTACTTACTCATCTGCCACCTTGTAGAAGGGTATATATGAGTTATACTAAACAATGATAAACGACTTTATCATAAGCCGTGCCCTAAGGGACATGTCCCATGAGTGGACATGTCTCCACTTGTGGAGACAGGTCCTCTCATGAGACGTGCCTCTTAGGGGTGGGTCTCCTCTCTTATTTATGGCGGATCCTTCTTTGATATGCAAACATAGAAATCGAATAATGTTCTGCAATCAGCACATTCAAAATAAGAAATTCAAATCTGGAAATTGAAAATCTGAACATAGAAGTTTGAATAGTATTCTTACACTTAGAATTTTCATAAGTCCCTTAGTCTCCCAATTTGATTGAAGATTTGTTTACATTTACAATGATCTATCTACCAACCAAAAGAAGGATACACGGTTGACAACTGTAGACAATGTGCATCACTGTATAGCTTGCATAGGTGCCCATGATGCACAAGACAACACTTATGATAAATGCATTAAAACTGGCTCTGACTAATCTCCATACCTAGAACATGCTACGGACATTGGAATTATCTGGTCAAAATCTGATAACTCTGAGAATACCAACTTTTCTGTTTGTGAATGAAATCTTGGATAAAACTGCATGGTATATTTTTCAACTTTTCTGTTGGTCCTTTATTCTTGCCATGGCTTGTAATATTCTGCTGGTTTTGGATATCTGCTTGGGTGGAAATTTACAATGATGAAGTAATTTCTTCCCTACTTACACTTTAGTACTTATTAATCAACTTCTTTTTCTTTGTTTCATAGCTTCTTTCTATTCGTTAATACAATATCATGACATCTACCTATGTTGCATGGTCCATTCAGTTTCAGTTTCTGATTTCAAACAAAATATCTTGGGTATATTCCAGTTAGATCTACTCGGTAATGAGTCTCATGGTCTGTAGGTTTTCAAGAAGTATTCATACCTAATGTATAGCCTGCAGTGCTGTGAGACACTTTTTGTTTCTAAATCTATTTATGAGGCATTTTTCCTAAGTTACAAGTTTAGAACTGAAATTTTGTTCTGCAGCAGCAGTAATATGCTATTTACAATATTTGAAATCTCTGTAATCCATATTTAAACAACTTGGACTGTAAAAAATTCTACAGGCTAAAATTTTGATGTGCACCTGGGACTCGGCAGAAACTTAGGGAGAACTTTACATATTAAAAAATACATGAAGTCATAACATAAATAACATGCAAAATATTGTTAAACAGTACAATAAAAGAATTTAATTCTTGCATAGCTAGAAAAATTGTTAAAAATCATTCAAATTCAAAGCAATGGAAATGTCATACCCCCTTTCTAGAACTAAAGAATTAATAATATTTTTAAGTGGGCCCAATTACTTTTGGCCACTTAAATATTATGTAGATCATATGTAATGCTTTAAAAGTGCTTTTTACACTTATTCAAAAAGTTATTCAAAAAGGGACTTTTGGATGTAATTAAAAGTAGTTTTAAATACTTGGAGGGAAAAACAAATTACAATAAAAACAAAATAAAATGGAGGGCCCCCGAAAAAGACAACTATAAAAAGAGAGGTTAAGGCACAAACAAATCATCTGATTTTATCATTTCGTTATTCCTTCTTTTTGGAGATTGAAGCATTCAAGGATAAAAACCCCTTGGTGTTGGAGATCTGGAGGATGAAAACCCTCATGGCTTTCCACAGTTGGATTTAACGATGAAAACCCTTATCTTCATTTGAGGTGATTCTATTCAAGGATTGTACTTGGGCTTATAGATTGAAGTCATTTGTAGTTTGCCACAGTGTTGCTACAGTCATTTTCAGTTTGCTATAGTATTGCTACAGTGGAATCAACATTTTTGGACCAAGTTTCAAAGATTGGTGAAAGTTTTTGAAGATCTTGAGATTTATAGTTGCGTTGCAATTGTGTGGAAAGGTCAACATTTCTGGAGCTTATTGAAGATCTTAAGATTTGTGTTGGAGATTCAAAAATTTCTATATTATTAGTTTGGTTGTGACTTTTTAGCTATAGTTGGGGTTTGAAAACATTTCCAGATTAATAAAGAATTTTGCAGATCTCTGTTTATTGTTATTTTCTGTTGCAACAGCAAATCATATCATTTTGGATGAGGGTTTATGAGATTCTTTTGAGTTAGCTGCACCATATGTTGTGGAAATTACATGTCATAAGCTGCTGCACCATGAAAGGGACAAATCACAGCATCTAGGAATTGAGAGTTCAGGCTTCCTAAGCCTAAAGTTATTGGAACACAGCCTTTGAGACTAGTCACAGAACTCAAAACTCTGGATTGCACCCTCCTTTCTGAACCCTAGCCACTGTGCAGTGACATCCTAGCATTGGAGGTTTTGGATTTGTACAATCTATTACTATTTAGCTGCAATTTCTGGGCACAGCCCCTGTTTACATCAGCTTCTCTACATGCCAGGCATAAGGGAGGTTGGTTGCAGCATTTACACGCTAGATTGTAGCATCGACATTGGATCACAGCACTTGTTTGTAGCAGCTGTGGGTTCTAGCCACAGCATTGGTGAAGCTATCCCCTGGTCACTTACAGCACTGACCGTACAGCTGTATGGTAACATTTTATTGTTTGATGATTGACATTCTGGAAATTTAGGAAGTTGCTGAATTGTTCTCATCACTGGAAATTTCAGTTTACTGATGTACTGTGCTGGTAAATTTTAACAATATAATATTGATCAGTGTTGAAGTAGGTTTACGATTGCATCAATATTGCTGTTTTGCTGTATAAGGTAATAATTATTCTGACTTTATTTACCATGGTTTAGATCTGAGCATGAAATTAGTCCCTAGTGTTTTGCTGTTCTATAATATCAACTATGGATCAGCTGTCATAATTATTCAGAACTGCTGTTGTAGTCAATTAATTTGTACTTGAGGGTCTCGAAATATCCATTGTGGGATAGTGTGTTTGCTGTTTGGGAATTGCATTAACAAGGGTATGCAATTATCATACATTGCTGACCAGCGTTAATTTCAGTTAACATTTCGGCATCTACAATTGAGCATTTGGTATTTGTTCATCATTTCAGCTTGCACATCGTTTGAATATCACCTATTTCCTAAGATCTTGAATTGGGGGCATTACAGGAAAGATATTTGAAGAAACGGAATTAAAAAAATTGTAGAAAAAATCATTCTGCTAGCTGGAGAGTGTTTGGAGAGTACTTGACGAAAACTCAGCGGGGTACTTGCCAAAAACTTGGCAGCTGAGTTTTTGTTGAGTAACTTGCCAAGCACTTTTGGCCCATGAGTACTTGCAATTAACTCGGAGTGTTTTAAAACTATGCTACAAACAATGATCAAATTTCTAGAGACAGGAGGAAATAGTTATATCATGATTTTTGCTTCCTTTGCAGGTATGAAACAAATGGTGTAAGAAGTCTTTTCATTTTCTTGGTAGTAATGAACCTCTATGTTTGCTTGTTCCTTGACAGATACTGTAACAAATCATCATCATGCTATTATTCTGCATGATTAAATATGTCTCTTCAGGGAAAGATAACATATGAACAGTATCTTTAATGTTTAGCTTTTTACCTACAATGACAGCACAGTCACACTTATTGATAATGCTTTCAAAAGTTACAGTAAATTTATAAAGTCAGGAGTGATGGAAAGATTGTCTAACATTTTTCTTGTGTTAGTGAGTCCTGTATGTTCCAACAGAGACCAACTTTTAAACACACCACAGGTTGGAATTATTCTCTTACAGATGGTTTCTGTGATTGTCAGTGGCTTCTCCCAAGTGAGGGAGGTTACTTGGAGGCAGAGGGCATAGAGAGGACTAGCAACTTCAGACAGGAAAATATTGTTGGTGAGGTTGATCTCTTAAGTTCAAGAAAGGCATTTGATCTCAAGCTATCAGGTAAATGTCATTAATGCAGGGCTTCTATCAGGAGGTTAATTTTGGTTAATAGATTTCTCTTATGAATTAGTGTAGAATGCACATAATGACTGCAAATTTATAATCACAAAATTGGCTTCCTCATTGCTGAGTGTTGAGAACATGTCTGATTGAACAGGATTTGGGCCATATGCTGTGGACTACACCTTGAGTGGTCGTCACATGGTAATTGCAGGTCGTAAGGGTCATATTTCAATGATGGAGTGGAAGAATTTTCAACTCACGATGGAACTTCAAGTTAGTTTTTACATGTTTGTTGCATAGATGTAAAATAATTTCATTAAAATGTATAATGTTGACAAACATACAAATATTAGATTTTATATTTGTTTTTTGTAATTAGCCTAAATAAAAGACAATTAATTTTCATTTATTATACTTGCAATAGTTTTGACTGGTTATGGTGGATCTTAATGCTCCTAAAGAACCTGCCAATTTTAATAATGAGAGTGTTATCAAGGAAAAAATTGTTGAAAAGGGAATCTTACTTTTGCATGAGAAGATTTACATCATGATCTCTTTATTTGTTGTTGTTCCAGTCTAAATATAATTTCTTATAGCTGTAAAGATTTGAGGTTATCTTAAACAATTAATTGAAAGCAAATGAATTGAACTTTTTTCTTGATACTCTTTTTGGGTTGCATGTTTAAGATGTTAACATAAGATTTTTGGATAAAATTTTTGTAGGTCAGAGAGACAGTGCATGATGTGAAATTCTTACACAATGAGCTCTTTTTTGCCACTGCTCAAAAGAAGTATGCCATTTATATTTCTATTCGTAGTTGATATTTTTCCTTGGTTCTCGACACTGTTAGTTATTTGAGATTTCAATTTGTGCAAAGGTTGGGTAGAGCTCATATGAATGTTGAAGTGACATGAATTGGTTTATGTGGTGCTACCAGTGTTCATATAAGTATGATTTAAATTTTTTAATCATTTACTTCATAATCAATGCTTATTATGGTTGATATATTTTCTTGTATGTCTCTGAAAAACCTGAGTTAGGTACAATACTGCATTCAGCATCATTTGAGACCTTGCCACACTCAACTACAATTTGATGAACTTGCTATATATTGTCTTTTGTATAACTTCACTATCTAGTTAATTTCAAAACCATGCTTAAATGGGTTGCATAACTATATTTTCAAGACTTTTTTTGTAATGGTAAGACAAACATTTGATTTACCAGTGCTTTTGAATTCAACTGTGTTAGCTTATTTGTATAAATCTTTCAGATCACACGCAGTGATCCTTCATCAGGATAAGGAAAGAGATGTGAATTGGATTGTGGATGTAGATACCTAAATAGGAAGAGGGGAAGGGATATGAGGAGAAGGAATCAAGATCGAGAAGAAAGAAAAAGAGGAGCAAAGGAAAAAAATTAAATATTCAATGTCTGAATACTAAATTGTGAAGAAAACACACACACATGCACTTATACTGAGAGGAGAGGGGCCGGGGGGGGGAGGGGTTGAATCAGTATAAGACCAACTTCTTCAATTTTTAACTTTAGCAATCATAAAGCAATAATCAAAGAATCCACACAAGCAAGATCTAGCAATAGAGAACACAAGATGTACACACAATTTTATGTGGAAACCCTTGTGGGAGAAAACCACGGCAAAATATTGCTTTTATAGGAAACTTCTCACAACTTCATAGGCGCCAACCCACAGGAGACACCAATCAGGTTGCATCCCTGGGGTCCAAGTGATGTCTTGGATATTGCACCCATACCCCCTCATTTTTTCAGCAATTCTGGGGTGTCCTTGGAAAAAGGAGACACCACTTATTTTTAGGATATGTCTCCGACAACGTACACCATGGGTGTATATATATGAACATTTTTTTTCCAATAAAAAAAATCAAAATTAGAAAAAGCCTAAAAGATTATCTAACTTGCTGTCTTTGTATTTTTATATTAGAAAATACCTTAAGCATGGTAAAGCATTATATGATTATTGTTGATTGAGATGATTGATCTATAAAATCTAGGTGTGAAATAATGGTTACTAGGTGTTGAACCCTATGAAATTGTACTTTACCCAACATGAAGTGGCTTTTCACCCTTGGTTGTACTAATCTATTTGATTTCCAAACATAATATTTCAATACACTATCAAGGGAGGAAAAAAAATGACTTCTTTAGTACTGAAGGTTCACAGTATTTGGCTAGATAAGGATTTACATTTTGACACTAATCTGGCTTCTCTAAACTTGAGGACTTACTGCTTTTGGCTAGATAAGGACTCAAAGACCTTGTCTAATGCATTTTGCAATGTGAAGTTTTTACCTTCTCATGATTCACACAATTTTTCTGTTCATTGTAGGAGAAATGGTGCAACTTAATATAAACCTTTTTCTTAAATGTGTAAGGGTTACATGATAAAGACACTTATGAAACATAGTTTTGATGGTGTTATAGTCTAAGGTCTATACATTTCCATTATTGATTTCCTGTACAGTAACAATAAATGTTCATTGAATTGTATTTGAAAATTAAATATTAGTTTTTTATATTATTTTAGTAACCATGCCCCTGCTGTCCCCAATTTTTTTTTTTTTGGTTCCCAAAACTGTGTCCCCTTGCCACCCTTGGCTCTCAGCTGCAAAATTCAATGAAACACTGCTGTGATGACATCCATCAATGTTTCAACTGTTTGGGTGTTGACACCTTTAGCATCTTTTTTCTCATTGTTAGTTTTTATTGCATTAAATCCCCCATGAGATGATGATGCTTAATGGATAGTGTAGCAGCTCAATCCCTCAGGCTGTCTATACAGGGTTCTCAGATTTCCTTTTGGGGGTATGCATATAGTTGCAATAATGTATCGCTTGCCTATCTCATGTGAGAAAAAAAAGTGGTGCTCCCATATAAAAGAGTGATTAATGGGTGCATACATTTGAGGATTCCCATGCATTGAAAATTTTGTGTAGGCACAAAAGTGGATTTGTTTACTGCTCCATATACCTGCAAAATTGAGTCAACTTGGGTTTCTGATTCTTGCTGTTTCCTAGACTAGGATTATATCAATATCTTATTTAAATCCATCATATTTTACATAGTTCGATTTTGTGGGGAGCCCCAATATCCTTGATGTTCCAAGAGAGAACATGGATTACTGTAAGTTATCTTTCCTGAGATACTCTTTTTTTTAATCCTAGTAGCTTTATTGTCACTGTTTATGGTATCTGGATTTGTGTTTATTATTGTTGTGGGTTTCTTTTTTCCTGAGTGCCTGTGCTTGAATTCTTCTTTTCCCAGTTTTGGGCATCTTGAATGACTGGTGATGTTCCTCTCTCTACTTTGTGATGTATTGTGTTTGGTAGCTTTGATTTGGTTTGCAAAGTTGAGGTCTGTTCCTTCAAACTTTTAATGGATTTTTAGTTTTCAGCATGTTCCTCATCCATAGTCATATTGCCTATTTTTTCTCTTCTAGTACCATTTAGAAGTTCAAAAGTATTGGATATGGCTTGTTGAGTTGGTTAAGAGGATTGGTCCCTCTTCTTTTAAGCATATTCTTAAATGATTTATGTGTTATATTTTTTGGCCATCAATTGCTTTCCTTTTGTTCCATCTTGGTAGATTTTGTTGGGATGTCTTTTATTTTGGGCAAAATCTTGTTAGATGTCTATGCTTACATAATCAATTAGGTGTTCTCACCTGATCCACTCTACCTCCAATATGATTCTGTTTGGAAGGGGTTTGTCTATATATATGCTGACATAGGTTTGGGCATAGTTTGGTAGCCCAGGGTTCATTGTGGTCTCTGAAGCTGTTATATTTTATCTGATGGCTCTTCCACTTCCAGTATATTCTTGGGAGCCAAGGGAGTCTTTCCTGGAATGACACTCCATGTAGATTGAAAATTTGGTTGAAGACAGAGGACCAACATTCATGAAGAGACCTTCTTTCATCAACCATGGCCTCCTTGGGGAAGATTTGTTTTTTCTCACCCTTGGATGAGAAAACAGGCATGAAATACCCCTTGGGCATTAATGTTGGATCCACCAATTCTGTGGGCTTTTAGGTTTCCTATGCCCATACCTTTAGCATTGTGTCCAGGGAAAGCTCCTGTAAAACAACAAATCAGGGTCCATTCTTTAAGAAGCCAGGGTTGATTTTCCATATTTTCCACAGAAAAAATGATTTTTAGGTGGTTCTCCATCATTGGATAGCACCCATTTTCCTTTTTGCATGTGTAGTTTGTTGTGGGCATGATAGCTTCCTTGAAATCCTGGTCTTTGTTAGCATTTTAATTTGTCCTTTTGGGGAAAACACAAAATGGATAACGTGTAAGTTAAAACCTTTCTTCAAATTAGAAGGGGAAGCTTCATTGTAAAATAAAACTAAACTAAAACCCGAGATGCTCAAATCATGGGCAAACCTCACCCTAATCACAACACAAGACTTGGCCAATACACTTGCACAAAAATGAGACATTTAATATCTTTTATGATTTTGAGAAGAAATTAACCTACACAAGAATACACTTTCTAGCTAGATTTGGAAAAACTGGAAATTGTATGCAAACAATAATTGGAAAGAAGATTTATAATATAAGACAAGACAAGATATCACAAACCAAACACTTGAATAATCACAACACAGTTTGTAATCACTGGTAACAGCTGCAAAATCACTATCACAAGATGGTATCACATGCACATTGCATAAATCATAACAATTCCACCATTCAGACTCAAAGAGCTTGAACGATACTTTTGCAGAAACTGTAGCAAAGTTGGCCATTAGTTTGTTTCAATTACAATACCCATATTTATACTGTTTGAAAGTACTACCTTGCACAATTTTCATGTCTACAAATGTAATTTAAAAAAGAAAAAGTTGCATATGAGTTAAAAAATAATTTTTATACAGTGTTTCCTTAAAATAAGTTTCGTAGGTAGACTTAAAAATAAATTCTTCTTTAAAGTATTAAATATTAAATGTAATATTAATGGTCATCTTAGCTTTATTTAAGTCTTTAGTTAGCTTTAGTTTGTTTTAGTTAACTGTTATTCTATCTTTCAGTTATGTTTAGTTAAGTCTTTCAGTTAACTAAATCTTCTCCCTAATTTGTAGGGTTTGTAAAGTCTATAAGAGCAAGGCTCTTCTTCAGTAACATCTATCTAATTATTTACTAAATCAACATGGTATCAAAGCAGTTTGACCCTGGTTAGCTGTGTGAAGTTTTTAGAATCGAGGGTTTCTAAAAACACAAATCTTGGGCATCTTCATTTCAGTAATTCGTGAGTTATTAATTCACATGGAATTTTGTCTGCTCCTGTTCGTGGTTGTTCCAGTTTGTGTTTGTCTGAAAAATCGTGGGTTGAAGATGATTTTGTGGCCGTTTTTTCTTCTTCTCAGACCCTGTGTGTATTCGTTCTGAGACACGCGTTTTGTCTTTTCGGCTTCATCCGCGTCTGTTTTTCTCAGACAAAGCTCACGTTTTTTGCGTCCATGCCTGTGTATTTTGTGGCGTGCAAGGGTTTCTCTTCTGGGTTTTGGACGTCGAGTTTTTCAGTTTTCTAAAACTCTTTTTCAAGATCTCATGGACGCGTTTTTTTGAGAGCATTTTGTGGCCGTGTGACCTTTGGAATTTCTACACTTTTAGCACGCGTTTTTTTTTGGTGTCGAAAGTTTTGGCGGGTTTATTTAGGATGCGACTTTCTTTCAATCTGGTGCGTGTTCTTTTTGGATGCGATTTGAGGACCAAATTTGAGAGTGGCTAGGGTTTTATTCTTGCTCGACTCCTTTATTTTGCATATTCTTGTTTTTTTTGGAGCATGACTTTCCCGTGTCTTAGTGTTTTTCTTCTCCTTGCCTGCGTTTTTGGGCTTTCTGCAGATGCGATTTTCTTTGCAAATGTTTGACCGATTAGTGGGCTCTCAGTTTGTGATATCTTAGCCTATTTAAGATGATTTTTCTGATTCCTAATTTTCCAGTTTGCATGGCAGTTTGAAAAATTATTATTTTGAATCAGTTTTGACAATTTTTTGGGAAAATAAAAATTTGCAAAGAGTTTTAAAAAATGTTTACTTCAAAAATCTATAGAGTTTTTTTGAGGGTTTTTCTCAAAAACTTACAGTTTCTAAGCCTCTTTTTGAAAAATTGGAAGTTGTGCCAGCTTATTGTCCAGTGTTTTGCTAGTTGATCACAGGATTACCTCGTTTTTCGTGCTTTGGTAAACCGGAGGGATGGCTTCTTTGTCCAATATTATGTTGGAAAGTTTGCAGAGGTTCAATGGAAAGAATTACAACACGTGGAAGCAGAGGATGCTTACCATCTTTGAGTACCTGTGTCTGGGTGCGCTTGTTCTTGGTATAGAAGTTCGTCCCACTGCTGCTAGGAAGGATCAGGACAAGTATGATGGAAGTAATAGGGAGGCAGTCATGTTTCTTAAATTATCTATTGCCGATGACATGTTACCAGAAATACCATTTGGTAAATCTGTTGTGGAGATCTGGAAGCATTTGAAAGATCTTCATGAGACCTCAGACAAGGGAAGGGCTTCTTTTTGAAGAATATGCTCTTTTCTATTATGATGGATGACCAAGTGTCTTTGCAGGAGCACTTGATGAAAATAAAAAATATTTGCGATCAATTGGAGGTAATTGGTTGTAAAATAGAAGAGGAGTATATGGTGGTGATAACTTTGAAGAGTTTGCCACGTTCCTTCAAGCACTTCATTGAAATGCTCAACATTACATCCACCAATGTTGACTTGAAGTTTGACGAGATGTGCAACAAGCTTTTGCGGCAGGATAGGTGGAAAAAGCAGTTTGGGAGCAGTAGTGAGTCTCCTACTGTTGATCAAGCATTTACTGCCAAGGACGTTGGCAAAGGCAAGTCCACTCAGCAGAAAGGACGAGGCGATTCGAAGAAGGGCTCCAAGAAGTCTTTTACTTGCCATTACTGTGGGAAGATTGGTCATATATAGAGGTATTGCAGAAAGCGGTTGGCTAATGAGAAGTCCAACCAGGAAGCATCTCAACAAAGTGCTCACGTAGTGGAGCAGATTGAGCAAAAGGAGTCTGCACACTATGCATTTTGATGACCAGCACAATATGGGTATTAAATATTGTACGATGAAATTAAGGGAGGGTATTAAGGGAGGGTATTAAATATGAAAGGTAATATTAATGGTCATCTTAGCTTTATTTAAGTCTTTAGTTAGCTTTAGTTTGTTTTAGTTAACTGTTTGTCTATCTTTCAGTTATGTTTAGTTAACTCTTTCAGTTAACTAAATCTTCTCCCTAATTTGTAGGGTTTGTAAAGTCTATAAGAGCAAGGCTCTTCTTTAATAACATCTATCTGATTATTTACTAAATCAACATAAACAACAAATGATTCCATTTTTAGACATTGTCTTGAAATAGCATTATGCACACTTTCCAAAAATAACAATCACTGTGATGAGTGTTTTGGCTACTGGGACAACGAAGTGATCCCCAACTGATTGCTTTCTTTATTCAGTCTGTACCCTGAACACTTTTACTGCTCCCTATACTTCCTTTGGATTTGGTAGAGCTAAGCTGTGAATCCTTGCTTCATGGATATTTAGTGCTTTGTCAATCTCAATGATTAACTTTTCATATTTCTCCTGCCCTTGCTCTTCAAATTCAAGTTTTTTCATCAATTCCATTAGCCCGCCTATTTTGCTGTCTCTGAAATCTGTTGTATATGCTAAGTTCTTCATAAGTTTTGTGAATTCTTTTTCAAACTCATCTTTGCTTTTCATGTTATCCTTTGAATATTTTGAAGAGCAAGAGATAAAATCCATAATTGAAATAATTTCATAATTCATTCTCTTTATATTTATTCAACATTTCATTCAAATACTTAAATTTGACTTGTACAATCTCTACAAACTATCTAGAGGATCTGCGCCAATCAAAAGAATAATTTGTTTGGCAATTGGTGAAATGCTAAGACTTAGTATCTTGGATTCCATTGCCACCAAGTCTTTTGGGGAGAATCTTCGCCCATTTATTGTATTCTTCTTCCATTTCCCTCTCTAATTGCTGACTCATTTCCTTGTATACAACTTAATTGAAGTCTCAACCAACTTCATTCCTTTCAGTATCAACTTTTTAATCTAGGATTCTATTGTTCTGCGATATGCAACACTCCTGTCCAGCTGTGGTTCTGTAGGATCTTTTACAGTTGGAGGTACTAAAGATCAGCCTGGGATTGGATTGACTACATGTTTGTGTAAGCTGTTAAGTTTCTTATCTTGTCTTTCAATTCTGCCCTACCCTTTCTATCCCTTTTAATTTTATCTTTCAATGAAGCCATTGGAAACATCCAAAAGATTCATATTTGATTTTTGGGTGCCTTTTCCTTAATGGTGTTTCAGAGTTTCTTTGACAGTAAAATCTTCTATCTACACTTTTTGGGTATCTTTGTCAGGCGGTCGTATGGCTGTTTGTGCTAAGATTTTTTCTTGTTCATCCCTCCTCAACATTGTTTGCCCTTTAGCCTTCTTGGCAAGTGATCCCTTGAGCAAAGAGGAAATGGCCTTAATATTAAAATTGTGAAAAAAATGAGCCATAGGATCAAACAATGAACAAAAACACCTTCCACACAAGAGATCTGCAAACAATATATGCAATATTCCTCAACAAGAAAAAACTATAGAAGAACCTCAAGAATCTTCAAGGAAAACAAGAGTCCTCAAAGGTTGAAAGTTTGAGAGACAAGAAGAACTGATAATACAATGAGGGTTGAGTGCTGAATAGGAGCAACCTAAATGGTAAAGGGATTAGATTAAGACAACTGTCAACATCACATGCGATGGGACATAATGATCTAATAATAGTTCACTTTAGTTAACATATAAAAACACTTAGTTAATTGAATAAAAAACTCCTAAGTTTAGCTTAAGTGCATGCGAATAAATTAGACTAATAATTAATTAAAGATTAATCAATTATTAGCTAATGCATGATTACTCTAACACCCCCCCTTAAGATGAACTTAGGGAGTAGCTAAAAACCCTAAAAAGAAAATGCAAGATGGGTCCCAACAAACAAGGCCATGTTAGTTACCCATGTACAAACAAAAGATCTCTCAAAACTGGAGAAAAGTTGAAAACCGCCGTGGGAGTAAACTCCTCTCCAAAAGAGAGAAAGGCAAATGAAGGACTGAAAAAGCCTCCAAATCAAGGTGAAGGATTAAGAAGTCTCCAACCAAAACAATGTCCCGAAAACAAGAGGAACATGTAGAACATCGCTGAAGCACGAAGAAGTTGTGTAGACTACTGTCAAAAGATGACTAATATAGTGCTGAAATGAAGAACCTCCACTTAAACAAATGATGATCAGGATTAAGATAACAAGAATCTGCATGAGTCCCCTCAATGACACTACTCGAATCAGATGGCAAATAAAGGCAAACATCTGGAAGTCGAAGATATAGGTCAAGATCAAGGAGACTATAATCTGCCTGAGTGCCCCCAACGACACTACTCAAATCAGATGGAAAACAAAGGCAAAACATTTGGAACTCGAAGATACAAATGGTACATGAATTTGCATGAGTGACCCTAATGACACTACTCAACATGCAAGATGCAAGTTGAAAATATAGGTACCAATAGTTTGAAGAACTTTGATCATGAGAGAGACAATAATCTGCATGAGTGTCCCCAACGACACTACTCGAATCAGATGGCAAACAAAGGCAAACATTTGGAACTCGAAGATACAAACGATACATGAATCTGTATGAGCGACAAAAAACGACACTATTCAACATGCAAGATGCAAGTTGAAAATACAGGTACCAGTAGTCGCTGATCAAATTAAAATGGAAGATCGCCTCCAGAAATAGGAATTGAAGAATGTCCGTATAGTAAATGCTCCATCTCTACGAAATGCAAGGTAACCTGCCGTTGATGTACACTGCATCTGAAAGTACATAGGAACAAGAACTAGATACGTAGATCACTCAAAGCGAAACCAAGGAAGCATTAGCACCAAAGTTGGAAGACTCTCCAAGATTCGCTGGGGACTTGACGGACTCAGGAGTCTGCTGGAGAGCCGAGTCCACTCACTGCGGACTCAGGGTGTTAGTGTTTTATAGCTGCAAGAGGTATTTCCTTAAGCTAAATTAATCATAGGCAGGTGGCCTATCACTTGTTAAATAAAATATTATATTCAACTAGAAGGTCGGCTCTAGAGAAGAGCACTTAGTTTGGTATATAAAGGAGAAGGTGCCTCCTCATTTGATCATCAATTTCATTCCATTCCAATTCAAATTCTTCAGCAGCAAGTTCACCCTTCAAGAGCAGCAGATTCGACTCAAGGAGAAGAGTTAGATATTTTTGTATTCAAAGAAATCGCACTACATACAAGTGCAGATCCATTGTATTGTATTAGGCCTTTCTGGGGCCTGATTTTGAGTGCTATTCCTGCACTTATTTTTTCTGATTTATGAGAGAATATCTTGCTGGGTTTTTCTCCCTCGAGTAGGAGAGTTTTCCTAGGGTAAAATACTATGTTCATTGTTCTCTATGTGTTGAGTTTTCTGCTTATTGCATTTCTGATCCTAAAACAAACATGGTATCAGAGCGGGTTCAGGAAATCTGATCAGATTTGTCTAAGCAAACATTGTAGGTTGAGGGGAACTCCACAAAAAATAAAAAAAATAATCAAAATTGTATGAGAAGCAAATTTAAGATTCATGGTACGCAAGAGCTTAAGCTAGATTGCCACTAGAAGACAAATATTCAAACATTCGTTATTTACAAAAAAGCACGGGATGACTTGGGTATTGATTTAGAAAGAAAGTCTTATCATCCTTGAAGAAGCCGAGTCTAGCTGCTATTGACTCATTTGGAGGAATTGAATAAGGAAGTGGCATTAATTAAAAGCTTTTGAGCCGCCGCTAATAGTCAATATTGAGGAGGAATTAATTTTGAAGCCGTGCATAGTAGCTGTCGTGCTAGATTTGAAGATATATTAGGAACTTCTTATTGTAAATATGATAGAGACTGTTCATATTTAAATCCATATTCGGTGATTGAAAGGGGCGAGCAATATATTACTTGCAGGTTCGATTTATTTTGTTGAGGAAATCAAAAGTCATAAACCAAAGAGTGGCGCATGATACTGGGCATTTAAATAAGCAGAAACCATAAGATAGTCGATACTCTGTGTATCATAGCATATGGTGGAAAAGAAGGCGCTAAAAGTTAGAAACGGTTCTTAATAGAATCAAAGCTTGTCATAAAACCGACTTAATGGAGTTGTGTATGAACATTCAATAATATAATCAATTGTGGAAGTCGTCTTTTTCTTAGCAACATCAGTTTCGAATCAATTGGTGACGGATAATGGGAATAAAGAATGGGAAAAATGTATTAATACTAAGTGCTATCGGGCCATGAAAATTAATGTTGGTAAATGATCGGGGATTTTCAACATAATATTTGAGTTGATTTTTTTTATGGCTATTTGTGCAAATTGGGAGTTCTAGGATGTTGTGGCAGTATAAGAATGAAGAACCGCTGAGTTTGTGATTTTTTTACTAGCCTGGATTATGCATGGAAAGTAATGTGGAGTTGGAAGATCAAAAGATTCTGTAGTGGTTACAAGACTATAGGACAAATCAATGGTTGACGTGGCTATTGGAGGTCCAACGCAGGAGTTTGTGCTGATTATCCAGCAAGTTAGACTTCATTGACTTGGAACGTGTGAAGGAAAGGCTTAAAAGGAGAGTTGGGAGAATTAAGAGTAATCATAAAGCTTGGTCTTGTTTCTGCGGTGCTATCTTCTAGTCTAGCAAGCATCAAACTCTTTCAATTGTAAAACCAATATAAGGAAGCTTTAGGGTGTTATTTTTATATTGTTTGATGCATATTTCGTAGTTGCTACTTTTCTCATTTGGAAGCCGCCTCTATAAAGTTATCGAGCTGTGTTATATTCAAGAAAATTCAATAGTCATGTGAAGTTTTATTTCATAGGATGGATCGAGGAGCAAAAGGATGTTGGATTATTTGAAGATATATTGAAGACCTCATTATTTGAGGTGACAATTCTTGGAGATTAGTCAGTGAGGAGTAGGAGGCTCCTATGGATATGGATTCATCTCTTGATTACACTCCTGCCATTCATAGGGAGTTAAATTCTAGGCATGAGTTGAGATCATGTCCAAGAAGAGGATTTAAGGTTCTAAAGATCTGTCAATGGAGGGGAGTTCACTTCCAGAGGATTTCTTTGCAATCTTTGTATTGAGGCAGGGATCGAGAGGGAGTTTTGTGTTCGGCAAAATGGAGTCCTATGTCTCGGGGAACTAGAGTGACTCATTGAGAAGAAGTGAAGGTGTTAGCTAAGTGGGTTACAGTGTTGCAAGGCCAGGTGCTAAGTCCTTGGAAGACCTCTTCAGCTGTAGAGAACGGAATTGCACAAGGTAGTCAACCTTGTTTTGACTTTGGTAGCACCGCAAACCTATTCAGAATAGGGTGATTTGGGATGAGGTTGAGGAGGACAGTCCTGGACTCTTGCAAGTCAGTAGTGTCGGAGGTGTGCGTTGGAAACCGTTCCTCTAAGGCAAGCATTGCAACCAATCTTGGACGAGGAGGTCAGGAGGTTGATGCGGGTACTTGGAGCTCGAGAGGGAGTCACATCATCATGAAGATTTGTTGTAGTGTATATTTCTCTGAGATGGAGAAATATGAGGTGAAAGTCCTTGTAGTGTATATTTCTTTGAGATTGAGAAATATGAGGTGCAAGCCCTTGTACATCTCTGAGACTGAGATGTGTTTTTCCACAAATAGGTGTAGCCATTGTGGACGTCAAGTTGAGGGACTCTATGACGAGCCTTTGTACATCTCTGAGATTGAGATGTGTTTTTCCACAAATGGGTGTAGCCATTGTGGACGTCATGTTGAGAGATTCCATGACGAGCCTTTGTACACCTCTGAGATTGAGATGTGTTTTTCCACAAATGGGTGTACCCATTGTGGACGTCATGTTGAGAGACTCCATGACGAGGATATTTGAGAATACCTACCTAGCTAAGAGGGAGTGTTAGTGTTTTATAGTTGTGGGGGGTATTTCCTTAAGCTAAATTAATCATAGGCAAGTCGGCCTATCACTTGTTAAATAAAATATTATATTCAACTAGAAGGTTGGCTCTAGAGAAGAGCACCTAGTTTGGTATATAAAGGAGGTGTCTCCTCATTTGATCATCAATTTCATTCCATTCCAATTCAAATTCTTCAGCAGTAGGTTCGCCCTTCAAGAGTAGCAGATTCAACTCAAGGAGAAGAGTTAGATATTTTGTGTATTCAAAGAAATCGCACTACATACAAGTGCAGATCCATTGTATTGTATTCGGCCTTTCTAGGGCCTAATTTTGAGTGCTATTCCTGCACTTATTTTTTCTGATTTATGAGAGAATATCTTGTTGGGTTTTTCTCCCTCGAGTAGGAGGGTTTTCCTAGGGTAAAATACTGTGTTCATTGTTCTCTATGTGTTGAGTTTTCTGCTTATTGCAATTTTGATCCTAAAACTAACACGAGGGTCGAGTCTAGGCGAGTCCTTGGTCAAGACTCACGTGAGTCTTGAGGTCAGACTTGCGAATCCCAACCAAGGACTCTCATGTGCGGCTGGGCGTTACAATAGGCAGAAACCCATGTTTTTTTCACTTTTTTCTTTCATTTTTCTCTACTACTCTGCCAAATACAGGTCTGCAAGTTGAAATGAGGTTGAAAGAAGCCGAGAAGACGAGCTAAGGAGATCACAATAGAGCCAGGTAAGTGATTTAGCCACTCTTTATTTTTCTTGAATTCAAAATCAGAAAAATCAAGAAAAATAAAGGGAAATGCTGCCAAATTTTTTTCTATTTCCCTTAATACCCTAATTCCTATTATTTGTAGCTTGGTTTTGCATTCTATTTTTTTGCAAATATTTAAATCTCATTTATTTGCTGATTTTTTACCAAATCCTTGCTGATTTTTTTTTTCATGTTGAACTTCAAACAACAATGTCATCTTCAAACCCAAGGGGAACGAGAAAAGACCCTGCATGGAAGTATGGGATACTAGGAAATAAAAAGGGTGAGGTGACATGTACCGAATGCAACAAATGGATGATAGGAGGAATAAACAGATTAAAATACTACCTTGTAAGAATACTTGGGCAAAATGTGGAGAGATGCCCTAAGTTGACTCTTGAGATTATTAGAGAGATAAAGGCCCTTCTTGCTGATTATGATATGAAACAAGATGAAGGACAAAAAACAAAGGATACACTAGCAGCAACGATGAGTGGATCCCCTTCTACACCATCTATGCCCCGTGGTACTCCAAGTCCAAGCATCCGTCATCCACATTCATCTTTTGGTGAGAGTCCCGAGGGTTCTTTTTCTACTGCTAGTGCTGGCCAAGGTCCTTCATCAAGACCAAATTACTTTATTCCACATAATGTTCCAAGAGCACAACCTTCACTTGAAGGTACTGATTGGAATAAGGAAAAGGATCATGAAGCTAGGATGGCAACAACAAACTTTTGGTACTACAATAATTTACCTTTCAATGTGGCGAGCAACCCATATTGGGAAGGTTTGGTGAATGCCATTACAGTTGTAGGAAAGGGGTTTAAGACTCCAATAGCTAAAGATTTGAGTGGGCCATTGCTAGAGGAAGCCGTAAAGAATACACGGCTTGTGGTTGATAAGCAAAAGAAATTTTGGCGAAGAAAATGTTGCAGCATTTTATCTGATGGGTGGACAGATAGACAAAATAGGACTCTCCTAAACTTTTTAGTGGCCTCTAATGGTGGATTGGTGTTCCTAAAGTCAATAGATGCCTCCAATGAAGTCAAAAATGCTAAGACTTTATGCAATTTATTAGATGGGGTGATCCAGGAGGTTGGTGTTGATAATGTTGTCCAAATTATCACGAACAATGCAGCTGCATATGTAGCTGCAGGTAGACTACTTATGGCGAGGTATCCCACAATTGCATGGTCTCCCTATGCTACACATTTCTTGGACTTGTTGCTAGAGGACATTGCGAAGATTGGATGGGTCAAAAGTGTGATTGAAGATGCAAAAAGTGTTACAAAATATATCTACAACCATACTTGGGTGCTTTCTTTGATGAGGAAATTCACAAATGGCAAGGACCTTGTGCGACCTGGAGTGACATGATTTTCTAGCCACTTCCTCACATTGCAAAGCATTCTTGGTGCCATTGCTCATCTCAAGGAAATGTTTGTGTCTGATGCTTGGAGGGAGTCCCCATTTTCCACTAAACCTAAAGGGGAGAGGATTGTAAGCATAGTTTTTTATGAGACATTTGTTAATGTTAGGATCAGATTTAATAGAAAGCAGAAAAATGAACATAAAGAACAAATGAACACAGTATTTATCCTGGGAAAACCTTCCTTTTCGAGGGAGAAAAACCCAGCCACAAATATGTCTCTTGTATATTGAATGAAACAGCAGCAATCAGCTTACAACATGACCCACTGAATAATAGCACCTTTCCTAGATGCCAATAAATCAGCTTACAAGTCTGAGCACCTCTCCTAGATGCCAATATACAGAAAACTTCTGATTTCTGCTTGATATCAATCTGCTCTTTGAAGGACAATAACCTACTGTGAATAATCCAACTTCTTCTTGAAGAAATGACTCGTTTTTATAGACAAAATAAGTCACCAAATAAGTCCACACTTCAACCTAAATATAGGCAGATATGCAGCCACAAGAAGAAGCACAAGGTGGCAGTTAATGAGTCTATTTAAGGAATACAAACAGAGATTCTCATGCATGTCAGTATGCAGATTCTCCTGCATGTCAGTTACACCTTGCATGTAGAATAAGACAATTTATGAGGTCAGCCAGCTGACACAACAATTTATTCAAGGAAGATTCTTCTGACACAAGAAGATACCTCCTGTAGCTACCAAAACATTAACACTCCCTCTTAGCTAGGGAGGTATCTTTTTAGATATCCATGTCATCAAAACATATGTGCACAAGTGTCCATCACGGAATCACTCAACGTGATGTTGTCATCTCAGCATGACATCCACTATGGCTACTCCAAGAGAATATAACAAGGGCTTTCACCTCAAATTTCTCTCGCAAAGAAAAAATGCACTAACAAGGGCTTACACCTCAAATTTCTCTCACAGAGAAAAAATGCATTATCAAGGGCTTACACCTCAAATTTCTCTCACAGAGAAAAATGCATTATCAAGGACTTACACCTCAAATTTCTCTTACAGAGAAAGATGCATTAACAAGGGTTTGCACCTCAAATCTCTCTCACAGAGAGAAATGCGTTAACAAGGGCTTGCACCTCAAATCTCTCTCACAGAGAGAAATGCGTTAACAAGGGCTTACACCTCAAGTCTCTCTCGCAGAGAGAAATGCGTTAACAAGGGCTTACACCTCAAGTCTCTCTCGCAGAGAGAAATGCATTAACAAGGGCTTACACCTCAAATTTCTCTTGCAGAGAGAAATGCATTAACAAGGGCTGACACCTCAAATCTCTCTCGTAGAGAGAAATGCATTAACAAGGGCTGATACCTCAAATCTCTCTCGCAGAGAGAAATGCATCAATAAGGGCTGATACCTCAAATCTCTCTCGCAGAGAGAAATGCATTAACAAGGGCTGATACCTCAAATTCCTCCGTCTCAGAGGAAAATGCATTAACAAGGGCTTTCACCTCAAATTCCTCCGTCTCAGAGGAAAATGCATTAATAACAAATCTCCATGATGATGAAACTCCCTCTAAAGCTCCAAGTACTTGCATCAACCTTCTGACCTCCTCGTCCAAGGTTGCTTCTGATGAATTGTCAAACTCCCTCTGAATGTAAATTCTTCCTTTTCGAAGAAACTGATCTCAAAGACAACTTGAATAGGTTCTTCGTCTTCGAGAGATGTCTCCAGTTAAGTTTATCTCTTCAGCCTGCATGAATTCCTCATAGGATGCCTCAAGCTCTTCTTCTCTAGGCAATCTCTCATCACCCTCTTGCTCCTCGATCCGTCCTAGAAGCATTTAGAGAGAGATTACTAATAGTTTAAACTATCCAGAAGAAATATCAAAGCTAGAATCATACATGTTTCACTATCTCAATGTTATAGCATGAATTAATAACTACATAAAAAATTCATGAACATTACTTAAACAGGAAATACTTATCTCGTTGAAATCAGAATTTCCTTAAGTGTTGTACTTAAACACTTTTTCAGGTCTGCACTTATCTTTCCCTTAGGTCTGCTCATGTGAGCATTAATTTTGCTCTTGAATGTTGACTCTGCTTAAAACAACAGTTCCTTCTCACATATCTCCTAGGGAGAAGTCCTGTGCCAGATATATTTATGATGATGCTCTATAATCAGCAACTATACCAACTCATAGTGAATATGCAACTGCAAAGGCTCTAACGCCTATCCTTCCTAAAGTGACTATAACCTACTTAACTCATATCAACCACAACAGCTAGTGGCCAAGATACAATAGACTTGATGTCTTGATTTACACAATCAGCAATAGGCTTAGTCAACCCAAATCTGATCAGGTCTTTTCAAAAAACCCGCTCTGATACCATGTTAATGTTAGGATCAGATTTAATAGAAAGCAGAAAAATGAACATAAAGAACAAATGAACACAGTATTTATCCTGGGAAAACCCTCCTCGAGGGAGAAAAATCCAGCCACAAATATGTCTCTTATATATTGAATGAAGTAGCAGCAAACAGCTTACAACTTGACCCACAGAAGAATAGCACCTCTCCTAGATGCCAATAAATCAGCTTACAAGTCTCAGCACCTCTCCTAGATGCCAATATACAGAAAACTTCTGATCAATCTGCTCTTCAAAGGATAATAACCTGCTCTAAAATAATCCAACTTCTTCTTGAAGAAATGACTTGTTTTTATACACAAAATAAGTCACCAAACAAGTCCACACTTCAACCTAAATATAGGCAGATATGCAGCCACAAGAAGACGCACAAGGTGGCAGTTCATGAGTCTATTTAAGGAATACAAACAGAGATTCTCATGCATGTCAGTTACACCTTGCATGTAGAATAAGACAATTTATGAGGTCAGCCAGCTGACACAACAATTTATTTAAGGAAGATTCTTCTGACACAAGAAGATACCTCCTTATTCTGAAAACATTAACAGCTTCAGACCTCCAATAGGCATCCACATGTGTTTGCACTGTATAAGAAGCAAGGTCCCATAGTGACGGTGATTCCTCTGCAACAACACAACAATTTCAGCGCCCGTGCATTTTCTGCACACTATGTCCTTAGCCTTCCTGTTGCTGCAGTATATTCCAATGCGGACAAAGAACCTGGATCTACTTTCATGCCCATTGCTTTCCTAATAGTTGCTTTTATATAGCTAATTTTTAATCTTGATACCTGACATGATTACTTTTGGTTTAGGTATTGTAATAAGTATGTCTATAAATAGAATCTGATTCTCTAAGAATGTACAGTTTATTTCATCCAATCTACCTATGTGATTGTCATGGTGCTATGGCTTTTATTATGAATGGATTTTGCATTATTTTTAGCACTCCTATAAGTTACTGTGTTGAAATGTGAATAATTTTTAAGAAAAAGCATGTAAACTAATGGGCTCTTTGTTTTATACCCTATTAACTAAAGATTCTTGTCCTTGAAATAGACTATTCTGATTCCACGCAATATTTAAAAAAATGCATTGTGATTCAGATGAAAAAAAATTGCTCATTAACTTCACTTAAATGAGTTCCATTTATGAGGTCGCACCAAATGCTCACTTGCCATGTTTTAAATTCTAAAAAGTTTGTTAACAAGTGTCTGCTTCAGGCTTTTGTATATCACAATAATGACTGTTAATGTTATTTTTGTTCATAATTTTTGTTTCAGGTACGTTATGTGCATTTTAGTTGGCATGAGTTTTCTGGAATTCATGTAGAATAGACAAGATTACTTCTAGATTCAATTGTGTTTGTTTTCTGAAAGTAGCATTCTAGATTGCACTCAATAATCTATTTATGAAGAAGAGGTAAGTGATCTGAATACGATATGAAACATGTACTCTGTCAGATTCAATTGTTGTTAACTTCAAACCTTGCCCACGTGGTATTATGGCTGGCCTCTTCTGTATTGTACAGACCATTGTAAGACATTGTCTTTCTTTTTATACCTACTAGGCCTGATATACTTATGGTCTAGTCAATGTTGAGATTTTTTGAAGTGCTAAAAAAAATACTGCCTTAATTTGCATTTACTTTGTATAATTTGAATGTCGTTTTTAGCCTATTGGATAAACTCATGTTATCTAAAGATTTTTTCTATATATACATCATCAGTTTTTGAATTGGAAAATATACAATTGTGTTTGTGATGGCCATGCTCTGTTGCTGTCTATTCATATTTGTATGCTTTTCATTTCAACAAATGCTAACAATATGTAAAAAGGGCTTCGTGGGTCAAGTAATCTGGTGCATGTAAAGGGCAATACAACATCCAAAGTAATGAAAAACACTCTGGATACTCTACAGTATTCAGGAAAAGGAGACAATGGGTAACGGTGTCAGAGACAGTGCATGTATCCAAACCTTGCTCCATTTTCGATTTACTTTGTACAGCAAACCTAGAGAGGCTATAAAAATTCTACCAATGGCAGACAATACAATTGTTCAGTACCATTACAGATACTGAAACCTTCCTTAAACCTGATTTTAGCGTCCTGCTGCTTATTCCATGTTCCACAGTGAACATGAAATGTACAAGAATCCACAACCTGAGACTTTGAAGCTCTGCCCAGTGGTCCATCTTCCTTTATAAGGTTCCAAATTTCAAATTTTCAAATGGGACGGGGGAATTTTATTATATTATTTCTTCCTGAGATCCTGACCTTAATTTAATCATGGGCTAATGAAATTGAGGGGTGAAGGACACTTGTGGGAGTGCCCGCGAGGAATCTTTTTCCTTAAAGAATGTTGATTCTTTGTATACAATTAGTTCCAAAAAAGTTATAAAGCTCCTATTCACTTTTCACATTTTCCAATAATTCTAAATGTAACTATTGTCAGTGCTTTTTTAGAGCTAGGAATGTTTGTAGTTCTCCTCATTCTGAACTTGGAAATGTACTATTTCCATCATCTCTCCACTCATTGTTTCTACTGCATGTGTGCCTTTACTAGACTCCAATATGGTCACATGGATGATAAGAGGTTCCATCAAGGAAAGTACAATATGGATTATGATCAAGATGCGCTGACATAGGGCAATGTAATTCGAACAGTCAAGAACTGTAATGCCTGTTTAGTATCTAAGTTACTAGCTATGTTCCTTGGATTCTCTATTTTCAATTGTATCTACTTTAGAATTTTATGACTATTATTTGTTCTATAATATGCTGGTTTTGATTTGTTTTGCTAAAGAATCTCTGGTTAATTTGAATAGGTTTTCCTCTTAGTGATTCTATATCAAAATGTTCTTCAATTTGAAAATATAATTATTATACAATTTCTTTTAGCTATTGTCAAGCTGACAGTCCAAATGATAAAAACAGGTTGCCTTTTATCACAATAACTCAGATAAAAAGACTTGGATTTTTCATGTTTTCTATGCAGAAAAACAGGTTGCCATTAATGGCTGTGAGATCAAGCCATCTATTATTGTTAACCGTGCAAATATTCAATTTTTTGGAAGAAAATATAATCATAGCCTCTAGAATTTGATACGACATTATATTGTTTTATTTGTAACACAAATGATTGCAGGAAATGCACAAAATGGATTTGCTAAAATAGCCTTGGAAACTTATAACCGAATGCACAAGATAGCTGTAAAACAATTCTTCACAACCTTTGCCAGCATCCTTCTCGCTTGTATCAAAAATAATGAGGATTAACCCGGATATGGAAACTTTTGAGCAAATGCAAGCGGCTGGTGTAAAGCTAAACTCCACAACCTATCGTAGCATACTCTCAGACTGCTAAAACAAGAGCTTTTGAACATTGTATGAGCACCCATCAAATCATAATGGAAAGGGGGCATTTTACAGATGTAGTTACAAACGCCTTACTAGATATTTGTGCAAAACGTGGAAGTATACAGAGACATGTGATGCCTCAAAGAATCTGGTTTCTTTTACTGTAGTGACTTCAGGATATGCACAAAATGGCGTCCGTGGTCAGGATATAAGCCTTTTCAAAGAAGCGCCTAATAAAAAATGTGTTCTTATGACTAAAATGATTGAAGGATATGCACAAAATGGGTTTTGTTGCAATGCTGTACTTGCAGGTTGCTTGGTAGACATGTATACAAAATGCCTCAAAGAAATGCAAAGGAATTATTGCAGCATATGCACAAATGGGCTTGTCGAAGGACTTTGAAAGCTTTCAAGCAATG
The DNA here is from genome assembly GCA_007258455.2 of Sequoia sempervirens. Taxonomy (NCBI): domain Eukaryota; kingdom Viridiplantae; phylum Streptophyta; class Pinopsida; order Cupressales; family Cupressaceae; genus Sequoia; species Sequoia sempervirens. The sequence goes on from VDFB02254747.1 coordinate 81,182, forward strand.
CAATTGGCACATTTTAAGCCAATCTCCACAACAGGGCATGCACATCTAGCAGAGCATAATCAAATAGTGGACATTAATGCAAAATGTAAAAGCATATGCAAGAGACAAAATGCCTCAATTTATGGTCCACTCTAGAAGTATGGCTATGATTATTCTATTGTTAAAATAAGTTAAACAAATACTTCATCAAAGAAAAAAGATTAAGTTGGATCTACTTTCATAGCTATTGCTTTCATATAACTAATTTCAATCTTGATAGATAATAATTCAATGCAAAGGAATTATTGTAGGATATGCACAAATGGGCTTGTGGAAGGACTTTGAAATCTTTCAAGGAAATGCAATTGGCACATTTAAACCAATCTCCACAATAGAGGATGCACATCTAGCAGAGCATAATCAAATAGTAGGCATTAATGCAAAATGTAAAACCATATGCAAGGGACAAAATGCCTCAAAATTTATGGTCATCACTCTAGAAGTATGGCTATGATTATTATATTGTTAAAATAAGTGGGAACCAATGCTTAACGAGCAAAACATTAGATAAGATTAGACTTGCATCGGTTGACACAGAAACATGGAAAACTAAAAATCCTTGAGCACTAGGAAAAATTTCAACTATATCTTTTCAATTTTAGAGCACCGAGACTTGGAAATCCATGGATGAATCTGCAAGGCTGGGTCAAAGATTACTAAATTTAATTATTAAACTTTCTTTTGAAAATTTCACCTCCTCACATAACACCTTTTGACCCAAAGACAAAATCAGTTGCACCCCTGTGCATGGAAATATATTTTTGTGCCACATATGTGATCCCAAACCCATGACACCCTCCGTCTCAGCAGATTTTGGAACTGCCTCATCCTCAAACAGATGCTTACGCCTTGCTTGGCATCCCCCCTTGTGCCCAAGATTTCTATCATCATAAATCTGATCTTCCAACCCTTGTTTGTCAGGAGTTACCAGGGCCTCCTGAGCTTTGAAAACAGCCATGGAGGGGCACATGGGCATGCATGTCCATATCTGCAAATGACACATCAACTGCAGAATCTGACAACCCCTTATTCAATACATTCCCTGCAGCTACAGTTGCATGATTTGAGAAAAGATAACTTATACTCCGATTTGGAAAGAAATGTGATCCTCAGGTTGAGTTGTAATGAAATGTAAGGAAAGCATCCATATTACATATAACAGTCATTTTCAATATTTTGATATTTTTGATGAAATGGGAATGGAGTAGTGAAATTAATGTGTAATAGAATTCAAAGTGGCTGAAGTTGTTGTAGCTTTTTACTGCCCCACTATGTGTCTTACACCCTGTTTGGGTGCTGTACAACTACGAAGTCCCTAAAAACTGAACGCTTCACTGAAGGCCCCAGTTTGATCTTTTGGTGTGGACTCAACATCAAGAGTTTTTGGCTCTGATTTTTAATCCTGCGTGCAGTATTTATAGGGAGCTTTCCATCAATGACCTTTAGCCTTAAGTTTGACAATCTATCCTGCCTATCAAGCAAATTTTGTGTGACGGTTATTGATTCAATATTCTGTATCTGTAATTGACATATATGTAACCCACTTGCCACATATGCAGAGGTGAGGCTATTGGTTTTATACTAAGTAGCCGGTTCGGGTTCGGGTTCGGGTTCGGGTTCGCGGGTTCGGTTCGTCGGTTCGGCAAAATTTTTTGGGGGTGGGTTCGGTTCGTCTTGGGTTCGTTAGTACAAATTACAAAAACATGTAAAAAATATATAAATTTATTGTTAAAAATAAATTATTAATATAAAATTTTAATTAATCAGTTAACAATTAATTATAACTTTATAAGTCTATAAATTTATAAGCTATATTTATAATTATATAATTATAATAACAAATAATAAATACAAATTAAATTATTATACTATATATATTATAAATTTATAAAACAATTATTGCTAATATTTATATTTATCATATTTATATTATAAATAATTTATTATTATATTATTATATTTATATTAATAATTTATTTTTAAAAATTATAATAACAAATAATAAATACAAATTAAATTATTATACTATATATATTATAAATTTAGTCTGGAAGTTGCAACTATATATATTATGATAAATATAAATATATATTATGATAAATATATTAAATTTATATTGGCAACTATATATATTATGATAAATATAAAACAATTATTGCTAATATATATAGTATAATAATTTAATTTGACTTGCATTCTAAAATATAGAGAATCTACCTAGACTTGTCTTCACCTAAGCATATACGTATCTTCGTTCATCTGTTTCGCTCTGCACCATCCAGGAACCCTCGGTTTTATTTTCGCGACTACTGTAACAATTTTACAGAAAGGCTCTGCACCATCCAGGAACCCTCGGTTTTATTTTCGCGACTACTGTAACGGCCCACGGGTGTAGCCTGCAACTCGGAACCCTCGACATCCAACAGCAATGTGCAGAAAACAAATTAAATCGAAGTCTGAAATTGTTCTTTTTCGCACAGAGGAACCAGACCCGAACCCATAGAAGGACCGGACAAGGACCCGGACCCAGTGCGAACCCGGACCAGGACCCGGGCCAAAACCCTGCGAACCGGCTACTTAGGTTTCTAGTTTGCAGGGTGGAGTGATTCTTCCCACGAATTGGAGTATTCCTGAGGTTGTTCAGATTGCTTGTGAGACTGGTGTGTTTTAACTAGAGCTGCAAACTGTAGTGGAATTCCAACGAGTGTCTCTAGAAGGAAGGGCAGTATCTTGGACGAGTACATGAAAAATGGGGCATGCATTTGAAACCTTTGCCTCAACATCTCTAGATAAAAATCTAATTGCAGTGTGCCGATCTTTGAACCTGAGTCATGCTCTTATAATGGAAGTAGCATTTAAACGAGGTTACATGATTAGGTCACTATAAATTCTTTATAACACCCAATTTGTTATTGTCCAAAATTTATCTGATGCCTAATTTGGATTGTTAAAATTTAAAGCATGCAAAATTATTTGCTGTTATACTAGAAATAGCATTTATACGAGGTCACAGAATTAAGTGACTGTAAATTTTGTAACAGAGCAAGTGAAGATGGTTGAGTCTTTCAAGAAGAGCCATGCACTGCAAAATGCTGTGTGGCGGGTATGTTTTCTCATTTTAACTGCTAATTGGGGAAGTTTTAGTGGCTAATATTCTCTAGTTGTCTAGTTTTTATAAGGAAAACTTCCAAAACGTATTTGTCAACTGAAAAAAAGGTTTGCCCCAATTTCTATCCATTTAAGATCTGCTCAAATTTGCATAAACTGTATAGAATCTGAAGAAAATTGGAAAATATTTTTAAATTCTATCCACAATTTTTATCTTTAATCTTTGGTCAATTTTTTATATAAAATTTATGTAAAAGATTTTATGAAAACTGGGAAGTTTTTTAATTGATGTTGTGAAAGTTAGCTATTATTTTTAAACTTGTTGCCAAATGTATGGTTCTTATTTTTCCCACTACTAAAAACATACAAGCATTATGCATCTAAAGTCATTTACATCTTGGATCAATGTAGCCATTTCAATGACATATATATAAGTTGATCTTGTTTACTAATGAAGTCAGACTCTCTTACATCTAGAGACATAACTCTGTCTTGGTTAATCACAGTTTACAGTAATAAATCTGGGCAGTTAGATATGTTCTCAGCATAATAATTTTTTTAATACCTGATATTTTATTGAGTGTATTTTTTTCATTTTTCCTTTTTAGTTTTCATGGGCTGATTGCTACATATAAGCACCACACATTTAAAGCCATCAAGGTTTTTTCTACTAGCATTTCCTAAACTGGGAAGATTGTCCCTACTTGCACAAAGTGACAGCCACACCCTTAATAGTGGTCATCTAAACATGAAATTAGCCAGATTCAACTGTTTGAATTGATTCTCTTTCTACATGGTAAAAACCATTTATTCTGCTAATTTATTTAACAAAAAACACAACAATTCGCATCTGTGAATCAGACTTCATTTACTATGAATAGATTGAAGCAACAACTGTAGGGATTTTCTTTTGGTCCATTTCATTTGAAATTCTGTCGTTGATACTAAATATTTGGGGAACATTACAAAAAATACTAAATATTTTGTGGTAAGCTCTCATGGGTATCTACTCCTATTTGGTTAGCAAATATATACCTAAATAGTCATGAGAAAAAATGAGCCTTGAGGCAACAAGTGACAAGAATGCTAATAAATCATAGAAAAGGCACCTAAACCGTTTGACAGAATGCCTCAAAGAGAGGTTATCTCATGGAATGCAATGATTGCAGGATATGCAGATTTTTTTTAAAATCTTTAAAAACTTTGAAGCAAATGCAATTGGCAGTTGTAAAGCCAGACTCCACAACTTTTGCCATCATTCTCCCTGCCTACCTGTGCCGAAATATGAGCATTGGAACAGGGTATGGACATCCATCAAAGCATAAAGAAAAGAGGAATTTTATCAGATGTTGCAGTTGCAACTGCCTAGTGGACATGTATGCGAAATGTGGAAGCATAGAAAAGGCACGTTAACTGTTTGACAAAATGCCCCAAAGATATGTCATCTCATGGAATACAATGATTTCAGAAAATGCACAACATGGATTTTCCAAGGAATTTCTCAAAATCTTTGAATTAATGAAGCACTCTAAAACATATCCTGACATTGTAAGCTTTGCTGATGTCGGTGCATCATTAATTCCATCGCCTACCATGGCAGTCATGCCCTCCTGCTTTAGCTCTCCAATAAATCTCAGCTTGTCTTCTGGGAGTAATTGTTATCAAATCTAAATTCATTGCTTCAGAGTGTATAGCTTTCACCTACATGAATTTCCTGATTGGGCCTCTCTATATGCTGCTCAAAATTGAAACCACCCGGGGCAAAGACGAGCCCAGAGATTTCGGCCCGGGCTTAAGTTTGTTATATGTTTCTCTTATGTAGTTCCCGACCTTGTGTTAGGTTTTATGGTTAGAATGAAACCCCACTGGTACGGATGCTCACCCTGTTCACCTATGTCTCTTCCGTATCACCCTCACCTTTGCTTCCCTGTTACAAGCTTTTCTTGCTCGCAGTTGACGGTCTATTTGTTATTTGATGTATGTATTTATTGGGGGTCAGTTTTAACTCATTATGCCATGGAGAAAGGAGAGGAGGAAAATATTAGCTCTCAACAATGGCAGAGCACAAGAAAGAGAAAGACAGAGGAAAGCCACAGGGCCACCCAAAAAAACATAACATAAGTTCCTTAATGGTTGATAGTTTCACTATTTAAGCCATATACATGAGATAGAACAAGGAGGAATAGGAGTATAAGGATATATGAGTTGGTAAGGAGTACATGAGACTGACATAAATGACATAGATTGTATATAAAGAATATGAAACACGATAATGTTATATAAAATAAATATATGATGGTCGATGCTAAATGGATTTATGTACTGTCTCACACTTATTAATTCGAAACTTCTTTCTTATCCCTTTACACTAGGGTATAAATCACCTCCTCTGCCACTAACATTTTAGTTATGTTACCGGAAACCTGGTAAGAGGTAAGGGAAGATTGGAATTCAGAAATATAGTGTTCTAACAAAGAAAAGTTATGTCAATAAGGGATTACAGACATAAAATAAGTTTTTTTATGATTTGCAATGGAATTCACTACGTCCTATGCTGTGAGAGGGGCTAGGAGCTTAGGGGATGATAAATAGGAAGGGAGGATCTTGAAGAGTTGTGACTGCTAAAGACATGGCTTGAATAAGTCACTAAGGATGAATATAAGGATTAATGATAAATGTTGCCTCATGACATCCCAGAATTGCACCATATGAATTTTTTAAAAACGTCAAAGTGTAAATCGCAGGTGTCAAGCATACTAGGTACCTACGTATGGAAAAATGGGAGTTTTGGAATAGTGCATGGACATTTAGCAAAGAAAAAAGTTCAAATTTTTACACTTGAAGGTTACCTTCTTCCCTTTTTCTTACTTTTTATTAGCTTATGTTTTCTTTTTTTTTTATCTTCAAAATCGTTATTTCTTTGCATGTGCAGTTTTAGATTTTGTTTAATAGTTTTAACAAAATTAATATTTTTTTAGTTAATTATTATATATTACATTTTATATAATGTAACTTTATTTTAAAAATAAAATTATAATTATATAAGCTTAAAATTATGTTTCATATATTTATTTAAAAATTATATTATTTATTGTATATAATTAATATTATAATTATATTTATTATTTACTTTAAATTAATATAAATTAAATTATGATATTATTTTAAAAAATTATATATTTAATTTATATAATTAATATTATAATTGTATTGAAGTGAGGGCCTTCTTTCGGTTAGTAGTAATTCGTTCTTGACTCTGGCGGTCCGCAGTTCTAGTCTCCCAGTCATGATGGGAGAGTGTCGCGCCCGGCCGATCGCGTTAAAAGTTGCCAGCCTTTGCGGTTTATAGAGTCGTGCTACCCAATTCTGCGGTCTAAAAAATATATATATTATAATTATATTAATTTATTACTTTAATCTAATATATATTAAATTATGCCATTATTTTAAATTTATCTATAAACATTTAGTTATTATAATCAATATATTCTATAATAGCATCTATATAACTATATATTTATTTTAAAGTAATTAATATTTTAAATTATGATATTATTTTAAAAATTATATATTTAATTTACATAATTAATATTATAATTATATTATTTTATTACTTTAATCTAATATATATTAAATTATGCCATTATTTTAAATTTATCTATAAATATTTAGTTATTATATTCAATATATTCTATAATAGCATCTATATAACTATATATTTATTTTAAAGTAATTACTATTTTAATTATTTTAAATAAATTAATATAATAATAATTATTATTATTTTATGTTATATAATATATATTATTTTATTAAATTTCGGTTTAATACGTAACAGACCTACAGTTATTCTTGCATACAAAGGAGGCTGAAATTCTCTTCTTTCAGTTATGACAAGTGGCAGAACTGCTGCTGTAGATAGTATTCAAGTTTGTGGAGGACGAGTGGACATGAAATGGTACATGAACTACAGAAGAGGAGAGGCAACATGTTAAAATCATGATATTGATTTGCTTGGCTGGGAGCTTTTTCATATAGTCTTGTGGACTTTTTGCTGCACCTGGTGCATTTGGATATGTTTATAATCTCTACTTCATTTTAATTTAATTGTCTTTTTTCAATAAAAAAAATATTTGCTCATAAAATGCTCAATAGTCCAGTAATGTTTAATGTGTTGTCATATTTCATTCATTATTATTATATTTATATTTAAATTATATAATACACAAATATATATATTAAATATTATATTAATTTATATTTAGATTTATATTGTATATTATATTATATAATATATAAATAATATTATTTATATATTATTTATTATTATTAGATTTATAGTGTATATTATATTATATTATACAATATATAATAATATGATACTAAATATAATATCAAAATATTACTTATTATGTTTATATTTATAAATAATATTAACAATTTGTTGTGTGTCATTTTGAATCGAGACTGATATTGCACAAACGGTCATGATTTGTAGTATTTAACATTTACATAGCTCTCATATTTAAATCATATATCAATTAATAAAATTGGCATTACAGCGGATTTACTTGTGCTTCTTCAAACACGTGGTGACTGCTAAACAGATGCACTTTCATTTTTCTACATCCCTAAACATGGACCAAATTTGTTGATGCCCCATGCCAGCTCAGAAATTCATGCAAGCTTAGTAATTTTAAAGATTGCTCTTTCTAAGACTTCTATTGTTGGAGTTGACTAGATTTCTCTTTTAGGGTTAGAAATAATTGGTACAGTCATGCAAGGTGTGTTCTTTATGTCCGTCTATTGTATTGATTACAACACTTTTGAAGGGTTAGAATATTTATATACTTCAACAAGAAGGCCTGCATCTCCTAATGCACCAAAGCAAATTGGCAAATTTGCAAATTCCAAGATTATTTTCCAAAGACACGAAGGAAATTCTAAAAGTTATGTTCCTTTCAGAAACTCCGGCCAAGAATGACAACGTAATATATTCAAGCCATAATTATTTCTTCAGATCGGCTGCAGTATTACCAATAGAGTCTTGTTTGTTGAGGATGGGCATTGTTACAGCCTGAGAAGAGGGAAGGAATAAATTGATCTTTTCATCTTGTTCATTCAAATATGGAACAAAATAGGTACTTGCATTAGTTTATATTACTTGACATATCATATTACAACTAAGAATAAAGGCTAAGAAAATTACAGCTTAAACATGTTTTGTTTAATTTTTTCTTTGATGTTTTTGACGCCTGTAGATATGTTTTTGGTTTATTTACAATAGAGGCTAAGAATATTACATCTTTCTTTGTGTCCGAAAAATATGGTGTATGTAATGATTGTTGGTTCATTCATTCATGTATGGCCACTTCTGTGCTTCACCTTTCTTTCTGTCTGAAAAATATGGTATATGGTTATCTTATTCCTCTGTATTTCTTAACAAAACTTCTACAATTCTTTAAACAGTTTATTTTTAGAAATTAGTAGTTTACAACTCTACATAAATCTTCCCCTCTATTAATAAATAGAATTAACACAATATATAACTTTATTGTCTTCAGCGTACCTATTGCACCCCAAGGTGCAATTGCTAGTTTTAGTTTATTAGAGGCATGGTGTGTTGGTTAAAACTTTGTATTGTTGTTGTTACTAAGGCTCAAATCTCCATTTGGTTGTTGAACTCCTGAGCATTGTGCCCTTGCTAGGTTATTGAACTTGCAAGTTTGAACTATTTACATGCAAGGAATGGGGTCCTCCATATATGACCTCAACTTGATATATACAATATTAATTTATATTTTAAAAATTATGATTGATACCTTTAAAGACTATTTAATTTTGTGTTTATTTTAAACTATTTAGACCTTACAAAGATAACATTTCTATTAAAATGTTCAATAATTTTATATAGACATATCTATTTAATAAAAATATAAATTTATATACCTTTAAAATTCATAATTTAAAATATTAAAAATCTAAAAGTTATAACAAGAACTTTGTTTGGAAGTTAGCAGGGAAGAGTATCAAACAAAATCTATGTCAAAGAAATAAAAACATTAAATCTAATTACTACACGACTTTAAACACAAGGCATTGCCATCACTTTCTTTTAAATAGTATATTTAAATAACTGATATAAAAAATTACAATAACAAAAAACTTGAAAAAAAACAAGATATAAGAAATTTGAATTTAAAAAAAATTAACAGAAAATTTGAATATTAAAAAACCAGCAATTGTAAAAATATCGTTAAACATTTCCTAATAAATAGCATAGACATTTATAAACTGCAAATGATTGATACCTTTAAAGATTATTGTCAACCTCACATACAAATCTAATTGTTAAGACGTATATATAAAAATGCACATAAGAAATATCACTTTCAAAATAACCAAATAAATGAATATTTACAGTAATTAATAGTTTCTAGACCTTATCTTTAATAATATAATATATACAGACTAAGTCTTTAAACTTGAAAAAAAAAAAAAAAAAAAAAACTAGCCGAGTCCAAAAATATGCCTTCAATTCATAGTCAATCCCTGCATACTCCCTTGAAAGAATCCACAGTTTACTTCATAGTACTGTGGTAAATATGATCGATTCACCCTATGCAGCATTCATCGAAAGTGTATTCGGACTCCAGTAAAAGAAAGTGATGATTAAGAATACTGTTCATGACCAATAATGTCCAGGGCACAGGGATTTTGAATAGGCCCTCTAGATGTAGATAACTGATTTTTAGTATTACTTACAATCATAATTAGTATCATATATCATGATAATGTAACAAATAATTATAAATTTTCTTTAAAAAGATACATAACAAATACAAACTTTCTGGCAAACAACTCCCTCATAAAATAGAATTTTTCCTTGTCTTTGGAAAGTTATGTTCTATCAAAACAGGGCACTGCTTTACAGTTCAATTATAAAACACTAATTTTTCTGAGAGTTGACATTGATTATATAATGATCAAATACTAAAAGTTCATACCTGCAGGCTGTTGAGGTCTGGATTAATTAAAAAATAAAAACCCTTCTGGTCTGAGATCCAACATGAAAAAAAATATGAATTGATTTAAAACCCCTTTTGGTCCTCTCCAGCCTCAAGAAAAAGGCTCAGATTGATTAAAACTTTTTCTATGTGTATTAATTAAAAACCCCTTTTGATCTGATCCAACCTCATGAATACGCCTGAATTGATTAAAACCCCTTTGCTATGCTGCTCCAACCTCAACAAAAGTCTTTCAGTTAATGGAAAGATCAACAGACTTACCCTTGTACTTTTCAAACAACTTTGCTGCCTCCGGACTGCCCATTAGAAACTTGTCGGCAAAACGCTGTTCACTTAGATGATACACCTTAGCTAGACTTCTGGGAAGCCTGGATGGTTCTGTTTCCCTTAAAAATTCAATAACCTTATGGCGTGGTTGAATCCTATTCTCTATGCTATAATCTAAAAGACGAGTATACACAACCACGATGTTTGGCTGAAAGCCAGCACTATTTTTCAAGAACTCCATGTTTTTCTTTATCTTATCAATGCTATTAGCGAGCGCGCGAGGAGCCCTTCTTACAATTTGTACGATCTCATTCTCCAAAAGACCGAGCGTTGCCAAAAGCTTTAATTTATTTTCAAAATTTTCAAGCCCAGAACCATCAACAACTGCAAGGGTGTCTACAAATGCTTTCGACCCCTCCAAAATACCCAGTTTTCTCACATATTCAATCTCCAATTTCAGCGCCTCTTCACTGCACGCAAGCAAATAGGGACGACTTGTGAATAAATGTAAAAGAAGTTCATCTTGCATACTTGATTGCTTTAAAATATCTATTTTAGGTTTCAAATTGTCGATTTTAAACAACAGAACCCTAGGACGCCGCATGAGAGCTTTCCACAGATTAAGCTTTGAACCAAATACGCCTAAAAGCATGGTAATTTTAGGCCTTAGGTTTTGTTCCAAACTGCAACAGAGTAAACAGGGTGCTTTACTAATGATGTGTCCCAGGTTACTGCCAGTAAAACCTAATGCCTTCATGAACTCAATCTTGGGCTTTAACTGAGTATCCACTTTGCGCTCCAAACTATCTGGTTGTATGAAAACGATTTTACTTACCTGGTCTTGGGTGAAGCCCTCGTCTCTGAAGAGCTGTATTGCCTGCTGGGCTCTGTGGATGGATTTCACTTTGAACAAACTTTCCCGCCTCCCACCAATCGCTAAAACTTGGGACTCAGATAATCCACCTTCATTGAGTAAGAATTGGGTCATAGCAAGTTTTCGTCGATTCCTGCAATCTTCTTCTGCTTCTGATGGTGGTTTATTTGAGGATATGACATCAGACAATTTTGAGGTCGAGAACAAAGAATATTTAGAGAGAAAAGAGTATGGTACAGAGTGCCTGAGTGGTGAGAGAATGCATCTGAGGAAGAGCATTGTATGGGGTATTCACCAAATCAAACCCTGAGCTCAATAAAACCCTAGGCAAGTCATTCAAAGTACATGGACTCTTGAAGCGAGCAATATACTTGGAAAATTAGCAACACTTAGTGCGAAGAATAAAGCGGGGAAACTTAAACAAATAGCTTGGTATGAAAATTTCCATATCATCAAGGTTTTAATTGTATTATTTACGAATTCAAACAAGTTAAAACAAGTTGTTAGCTAACATCTTTGAATTAATGGTAAAAATCATGTGAAATTGAATAAGCAAAAATTTTACATTTCATCTTTTTGAGAATTTTGTGTTTAGGACCTGTTTAATCTTTAATTGGCTTTTATTTTTTTGTCAAATTTATTTTTTGAATGTCTTTGTGTAAGTGGCTAAAGGTTCTTTTAGTATTTGGAATAAATTGAAGATTTTATATTGATTTGGAGCTTGTTTATCAAAGGTTCCACTTCTAAGTAGAACTATTGTATCGAGAGTTGATGGACGTTCAAGAACTTTTTGATCGGTCATTCTTATTGTATGAGTAACTTTTTACTTTTCACTCTTTGTAAAAACTATTTGTATTTCTTGTCTTGTCGGAGATATGGTAGGTTCTAGGAATAGTTGAAAGTTTCCCTAGAGGTGGTCTAGTTGCTTAGAAACAAATCAAAGCATTCAATTGTTTCAAGAAGCAAATGGGTGTGCAATAAGATGTTGGTTTTCGATGAACCCCCAACTAAGCAAGAATAGAGGGTGATCAATGATAAAGAAGAGGCAAAGGAGAGATCAAAAGAATAATAGGTTCTAGAAACCATGAGATCTTCTGATTGCTTCTCAAAAAAGTCTTAGTTTCCAACAAAACTAAAAGCTTTGACAAAGGTATTAATGGGGAAAATTTTAGTAAACAAAGAGTCAGATCAATGTTGAGAGGTTGCAACATAAAGTAGTGTTTTGACTTTTGAGGGTTCTTGGTACCAAGGGAACCTCCAAATTGTTCTCATTCCTACTTTAGTTCCTAGTGAGGATAAAAGTGCAGACAAAGGATATAGAGCATGAATAGAAAGTGATGTCGAGGGTTTAGAGTGGACTAGGAATTGTCAAGACTTGGGAGTAGATTAAGAGTTGTTGATGGTTTGAGGTGGAACATGAACTATCGAGATTTCCTAATAGGTCAAGAATTGAACAATGGATGGAATGTCCAGGCTTGCGACTTCCAATAGGAACCATCGAGACTTAAGGGGGGGAAATGGAACATTTCAAAAGTTCCTAATAGGTTAGGAACTTTATGAAAATTTAAAGGACAGTTTTAAATTTGAAATGATAAGGATGTGCTTTTAGAATCATATAATGTCCCAATAACGAGGAATTTAGGGGATTGTAAAAACTCGTGTGAATTCACACCTTCGACTTTTCTTTTTTGAAACAATATTTTTCCATAGTAATCTTCTATTAATGTTTGTTTATCTTCCAAGTTGGTGTTTTGAGGCATCAATCTTCGATCCTCATTTTTTCTCAATTTTATATTGATGGAATTGAAGAGTTCAAACTGAATGTTTTTTTTAGTGCTTAGGTTGGTAAACTTCTCTTGTTTGTGAAATGGTTTTCCTTTCAGTACATTGATCATCCTACTTTTGATCTCTCTAATCTACTATTTCAAAAATGTCTTTTGCCTCTATACATTGATAATTTATTTGATTTCAATCATAAGATGGTGAATTTAACCTCTAACAAGATGCAATTGTCTACGATTAGCTAATCTATATTGATCTTGTAACTACGCTAAAAAATCTAAGAGCAAAAGATTATGAATGATGATTGATTGACAACATATTCAATGAAGAACATTGCATTCATAACTTGAAATATTATGTTGCTTCAATTTCAATATCATAAAGTTCCTAATATTATTTATATGGATTTAGGAACCAATTTTGGGCATAAGTTATAAATATTTTTTTATTATTTATATAAAAAATGATAATTTTCAAGCATTCCCTTTTTAAAATATTATTTATCTAAGTTACAATATAATAAGTTGTAGAAACCTAAAGTATTTTCTTTTAAAGGGTTATAGTAGCTAGTGTTTCCATTCTACAACAAAAATTAAAATTAGAAAAAACATTAGCAAAAGATGTTGTTTTACGCCTAACAATTACATTTTCTTGAAAGTTTCTAAAACTTTGCATCAAACTCATTTTGTGTGTATCCTACAATCATGGTGTTCCTTGAGACCACAAACCTTCAAGGTTTTTTTTAAAACAATTTGCATTCCCTATTGATGCCTCCATATTTTGCAAATAAATCTGGTACAGAAAATAAATGGGGTTGCAAGCTAAGTGGGCTTAACCTTGGAGAAAACTTTGTGGTTAAGTGTGCTTGAGCTAGAGTAGTATTGGGATGGGTGACCTCCCAAGAAGGCCCAGTGCTTCACCTTTGTGAGCATCACCTAGATGCAATGAGTGCTAAGTGGACCATTCATTATCATGAGAGATGGGTTCTTATGAACCACTACTCATAAAACATGGGTCAATGAGTTTGACTTGTAAGACTACATGATTGAATCCCGATAGCAATATCACAAAATTCCTTTATATGTTATGCTTTGGTGAACGTCCATACCCTATTCCAATGTGTGTGTCTCTGCTCATGGCATCCATGAGATCACATTCCTTTGACATTTTCCTCCAATCAGCTTTCATGGATTTTTCTTCGATTCCAAGTTCATTTGTTTGAGGTGTCAAGGCTTGGGGATTTTTCCAACACCATGAGAACCTCTGAAAAGTTGCCATTCTCCCTTATGTCACTACAAAGATAATAAATCATGAATGAGAGGTAGTGGCAAGGGTCTTAGATTCTTTAGGAAATATCAAGGCTCAGGGGTGGATTGGGAA
>VDFB02254748.1:0-20225 GCA_007258455.2 Sequoia sempervirens
GGACACTTTTAAATTTGAAATGATAAGGATGTGCTTTTAGAATCATATAATGTCCCAATAACGAGGAATTTAGGAGATTGTAAAAACTCATGTGAATTCACACCTTCGACTTTTCTTTTTTGAAACAATATTTTTCCATAGTAATCTTCTATTAATGTTTGTTTATCTTCCAAGTTGGTGTTTTGAGGCATCAATCTTCGATCCTCATTTTTTCTCAATTTTATATTGATGGAATTGAAGAGTTCAAACTGAATGTTTTTTTCACTGCTTAGGTTGGTAAACTTCTCTTGTTTGTGAAATGGTTTTCCTTTCAGTACATTGATCATCCTACTTTTGATCTCTCTAATCTACTATTTCAAAATTGTCTTTTGCCTCTATGCATTGATAATTTATTTGATTTCAATCATAAGATGGTGAATTTAACCTCTAACAAGATGCAATTGTCTACGATTAGCTAATGTATATTGATCTTGTAACTACGCTAAAAAATCTAAGAGCAAAAGATTATGAATGATGATCGATTGACAACATATTCAATGAAGAACATTGCATTCATAACTTGAAATATTATGTTGCTTCAATTTCAATATCATAAAGTTCCTAATATTATTTATATGGATTTAGGAACCAATTTTGAGCATAAGTTATAAATATTTTTTTATTATTTATATAAAAAATGATAATTTTCAAGCATTCCCTTTTCAAAATATTATTTATCTAAGTTACAATATAATAAGTTGTAGAAACCTAAAGTATTTTCTTTTAAAGGGTTATAGTAGCTAGTGTTTCCATTCTACAACAAAAATTAAAATTAGAAAAAACATTAGCAAAAGATGTTGTTTTACGCCTAACAATTACATTTTCTTGAAAGTTTCTAAAACTTTGCATCAAACTCATTTTGTGTGTATCCTACAATCATGGTGTTCCTTGAGACCACAAACCTTCAAGGTTTTTTTTAAAACAATTTGCATTCCCTATTGATGCCTCCATATTTTGCAAATAAATCTGGTACAGAAAATAAATGGGGTTGCAAGCTAAGTGGGCTTAACCTTGGAGAAAACTTTGTGGTTAAGTGTGCTTGAGCTAGAGTAGTATTGGGATGGGTGACCTCCCAAGAAGGCCCAGTGCTTCACCTTTGTGAGCATCACCTAGATGCAATGAGTGCTAAGTGGACCATTCATTATCATGAGAGATGGGTTCTTATGAACCACTACTCATAAAACATGGGTCAATGAGTTTGACTTGTAAAACTACACGATTGAATCCCGGTAGCAATATCACAAAATTCCTTTATATGTTATGCTTTGGTGAACGTCCATACCCTATTCAATGTGTGTGTCTCTGCTCATGGCATCCATGAGATCACATTCCTTTGACATTTTCCTCCAATCAGCTTTCATGGATTTTTCTTTGATTTCAAGTTCATTTGTTTGAGGTGTCGAGGCTTGGGGATTTTTCCAACACCATGAGAACCTCTGAAAAGTTCCCATTCTCCCTTATGTCACTACAAAGATAATAAATCATGAATGAGAGGTAGTGGCAAGGGTCTTAGATTCTTTAGGAAATATCAAGGCTCAGGGGTGGATTGGGAATATAATGTTTCTATCAAGGTTTTGAGATGCCTCTTACTCCTATCCCAAGTGCATGCTAATGATGTAAGTCCTAATGTGCCAACCCAATAAAGGATGAAATCACATTCCCTCAATATTTTCCTCCAATCAACTCCAATGCTATTTTTGTTGGTGTGAATGGGTCTATTTTTGGGAAGCTCAAGGTGAAGTTCCTCTGTGCTTCAGATTAGCTGTTTGTTATTTGTGGAGAGTCAAGTTTTCTCTTGGAAATAAAATATCTAAGGATATTAAGAATTATAGCAAATCAAGCATTTAATTTTACTACGGTGAGCATGTAGTATTCTTCATCCAACACACATGGACACCACACTTACCTCTCCCTACAAATAGAATGGTGTAGCAAGAAAAATAACACTAACTCTCTCAAGGAGATGGCCATTGTTATGATTGACCTAGGTCATGGCTCCACCTTTTGGGCCAAAGCTGATCCCAATTAATGCCAATATATTTAAGACATACCTGTAAAGTGGTGTAAGATATATGATTCCACAGGGAGGCTTGAGGGTCTCATCTGAAGCCTAATGTATCCCTCTTGAGCTATGTCGATAGTGAGGCTTGGGCATTCATTTTGGATGGTGTCATGTAAAATTAATGGAAAGAGAGACCGGTGGCATCTTTGTTGGCTATTGTGAGGATGAGAGGCATATGCAGAGATTGTTCGGCCCTACCCATGAAGTTCATTTTGACGTGGTGTTCGTTTTGTTGGGTCAGCTACCCAGTTAAGGTCCTCCCTTGACTTTCATCAGCCAACTCGGTCTTCTTAGGTTGAGTGATGTTTTCTACTTGAGGGAAGAGTTTGATACTGATGGTCTTAATGCACTTGCTCATAGTCAACCCGATGTAAGCCACAATGGGCTCAAGTTACTGGAGGGTTTGATTCCTCTGTTACTGGGAATCCCTACGGACTACTTCGCATCATTCCTCAAAAGATTTTGGAGTCATGTGTTGTTTTGGGATGATCTTCAAGAAACTTTTAGATTCTTTGGGTATTCCAAAGTGGGATAGTGCTATGGTTATTGAGTATTCTTCTTTCATCTAAAGAATCATACTTGGGATCTTATACCTCTTCCTAAGGGAAGAAATTTGATTCAATGCAAGTGGGTGTATCATACCAAATATGTAGTTGATGGTTCCATTAACAAGTACAAGGCTCATCTTGTTGCAAAGGGGTTTCCTCAAGTTGAAGGAATTGTTGTCGGAGATAGCTTTGCTATTGTTGCCAAAATGGACTCTATTCACCTCGTGCTTTCTATAGCTACATCACAGGGATGGTCAATGTATCAGATGGATGTGAAGAGTGCTTTCTTGCATGGGGATCTTCATGAGGAAATCTATATGGAGCAGCCAATAGGTTTTGTGTTGGAACCTTCACTTTTTTTCAAGCTTCGACATTCATTGTATGGTCTCCAATAGACCCCTCGAGCTTGGTATGAGAAGATGGATAGTTTCTTGCTTGCTTTCGGCTACACTTGCTACCATTATGATCCCACAGTTTAGACTTAGAGACATGGAGGGGATATACTCATACTGGTGCTCTACGTGGATGACTTGATTCTCACAGGGAGTTCTACTTCCATGATTCAAAGTACATAGCGAGCATTGATGGAGCGATTTGATATGACCGACCTTGATCTTTTGCATTACTCCCTTGGTCTCCAGGTTCATCAGACTTCTAAGAGGATCTTCATTTTACAACATAAGTATGCTCTTGATTTGCTTCAAAGGTTTGGAATGGTAGATTGTAATCCTACCCCCACTCCATTCCAATCAGGTGTTGTATTGTCTACCAGTTGCACTACTCCTACAGTTGATCCTACCTTTTATCAGCAGTTGGTTGGTAGTCTTTTGTACTTGACACATAGTCATCCTATTATTTCCTTTGTGGTTGTACTTGTCTCTCACTTCTCATAGGAGCCTCATGAGAGTCATTGGAAGTTCGCTAAGCATATCTTGCACTACATTTAGGCCACTACTTATTTTGACATCCATTATACATCGGGCACATCTAAGATTGTGGGCTTCACTGACTTAGATTGGGCTGGTGATGTCAATGATCAAAAGTCTAGTTTTGGCTTTGTATTTTACCTTGGTTCTAGTTTGATTGCATGGCCATGCGAGAAGCAGACTGTTATTGCATTATCATCGGCAGGGGTTGAGTATCGAGGTGCGGTTTTGGATAGTCAGGAAGTTTCGTGGCTTCATCAATTGATGAATGAGTTTAGATTCCCTTCCACTCAACCCACCACTCTTTGGTGTGGCAACCAGAGTGCCATCCATATCTCTCGCAACCTAGTGGAGCATCAATGTACTAATCATATTGAGATCCACGTGCACTTCATCAGGCATCTCATCAAGGATGGTGTTCACAACTTGGCTTATTTGCCTACAGATTAGCAGGTTGCAGACATCTTCACTAAACCCTTTGGCATCTACCTACGTTATCTTGAGTTCTGTTGGAAGTCAATGCTTGCGGTGAAGGAGATTGTCATGGGGGTCTTAGGGGAATCCTCAACCCTTCTTTAGTTTCCAACTTTCTTGCATCTTTTTCTCTCATTTGGAGAGGAATTTTCTCCCACAGGGTTTTTCTCCTTTTCTCCACTTGTGAGAGTTTTTTGTTTTTTTTTGTACATGGGTACCTCATCAGGCCTTGTTGCTGGGACCCATCTTTTGCATTGGTTTTTTCCTCCCTAAATTACGCCAAAGGTGTTGGTGAATAAAAGTCCTTGCTAGTTTATTCCTTTACTTTAGGGACTTAGGGGGACTTCGGATTCCACGTAATTAATTACTTAGGATATTAGTTATTCTTATCCTAGATGAAATTATTGGATTTATCTTATGTCTATAATTTACACTTTCCATTGAGTTATGAGTTATTTGTCTCATGTGGTAGGATTAAGACACTTTTCATGACCTTGTCTTATCCTACCTCTCATCCTTTCCTATATAAACAAGGAATCTCTAACATATTTTGCATTCTATTCTATTGCATAGCATATTGATCATTATATCATATTGCAATTCTTGTCTAGTGGAATAGCATCTTTCATTATTGCTTCTCTCTATTTCTTGTGGAGGTTATTTGGTGTTGCAAATTGAAGATCTTGGGTTGCTCCCTTCAACAATTTTATGTGCTTTCAGGTTCATTTTTTTCAAGTGTCGGGGCTTCAGGAGGTTCCCGAAACTATGGGAACATCTAAAAATTTCTCATTTTTCCTTATATCATCAACAAAGCTAATAAACCATGAATAGGAGGTAGTTTCAAGTGGTTTGGTGTCTTTAGGAACTATCAAGGCTTATAGGTCAATTGGGAATAGATTATTTATATTGAGGTTTTGGGAGGTCTTGTACTCCCATCTCAAGTGCATATTAATGATTCAAGGTCCAATGTGCTATCCCAATTAAGGATGTGATCAAATTCCTTCAATATTTTCCCCCAATCAACTCTCATGTTTTTTTGTGCTTTCAAGTTCATTTGTTTGAGGTGTTGGGGCTTGGGGAGGTTCCCAGTACCATGAGAACCTCTAACAAGTTCACATTCTCCCTTATGTCAGTAACAAAGCTAATCAATCATGAATATAAATTAGTGTGCACTTCTAGGTTCATTTGTTTGAGGTGCCTGGGCATGGGGAGGTTCTTGACACCATGGGAACCTCCAACAAGTTCCCATTCTTCCTTATGTCACTAACAAAGGCTGTAAATCATGAATGAGAGGTAGTGTCAATATTTTTGGTATATTTAGGAATTATCAGGGCTTAAGGATGGATTGGGAAAAATAAAAAATCTACACCTCTTTGATCTTAGTACTAGAAATGGTATTAGGGAATCAAGGTTTTGAGTCTCCTTGTCCTGTGATTCATGGATAATGAAAATCCCAATGGTCCAATAAGGCTTTCAAATCAATCTTTGATGTGGTATTGGTTCATTTGTAACATAGTTAGCTTCAAAAACTATTACAAAAATTGGAAATCCATTCTTGATATTTAGTGGCATGTCAATTATTTGCATACATGTCAATCACCTTGTGCAATAATATAGAAGCAAAATATGTAAAATTCATTTTGTCATAAACAAATCCTGAAGAATTTTTAGGAATATCTAAAAAAAATTGATTAAAGACTTAATATTTCTTCTCGAGAGCATGCATAATCTATAAGATCATTCAAGAGAATGACTTCTTTATATCTAGGAAGCCTATCATTTGGTACAATGCCAAGAATTTCTTGAAGTATTAATTTTTGATAGTTCATGTATATCATCTATAGAGGCACAAATAAAGGAACATATTACTATTTTCCATTCACTTTGTAAATGCTAATAAGGATTAAGTGAATGGGGGAAGAATCATCATTTCTTCTTAGGAGAACAACCATTGTTGCTTCTTTGGGGTGAGGCTCTAATTATAGAATTTCAAGCTTTTACAAAGTGAGACATTCCCTATAATTATGTTGTTCAAAAATTGTCTATATCATGTTCATCAATATGATATAAAATGCATTTCACATAAAATGTTTGTTTTAAATGGATTTCTTGAAGTTTAAACATAGGAGTGGATTTACAAGTAGCTTTCAAAGAAAAGAAATAGCCCTAAAAATAAACCATCACACAATCAATGCATAATGTTTAGAAACACATCAAACAACTATGCAACTACATATAAGTTGAATTTTACAATGAGATTTTTAGTAAAACAAACACCATTCTCTGTGATAATCATTAAAAAAAATTAGGATAAGAGATACAATATAGTTGTGTAGTTGCTCAAACACCCCCTTTTAACTTCAAACCAACAAATTCAACTCAATATGACTGTGCAATCATGCAAATTGCTGACACTCACCCTTTTAACTTCAAACTAACTACTTCCACTCAATATGAAATCAAAGAAAAGGTTCAACATTCCCATAATTAAATAGAAACATCTAACTTGTTCTATGATAAATGTGAATGGTTTGCTTGATTAACACTTAAGACTAGAGCATACTTTTACTTTAGAATAGGAGTTTTGAAAGAAAGGTCATAGAACAATGCCACATTTATTACAATCAAACTTGACTTGATGCAATTGAAGAAAACCCCAGACTTCATAGTCACTACCCCTCCAATACAAATTACAGTATTAAAATGAACCTGCACTTATTTTTTGTCTTTGATGTATTAGTTTTTCTCATATATTCAATGGTATAATACTAAAAATAAAACAAGTGTAATAATGTTCTAAGTGCTATTTTCAAGGAACTAAAATTTCATAGATATAGAATGTTTACTTAAGTAATGGAAATGGAATGAGCATGAAACAATCAACAATCATTGAACAAAGAAGCAAACAACACATATGCTTCCATGAAAGATACATTGGAGACACCCAATCAGAATCAAAGCTATCGTAGCGGAGTGTGCGTCTTTTAACACTAACTAGAATCAACAAGTTGCAAGCCAAGCTCTCTTTAAAACCACCAAGATTATTGTGATACTATAAACAACATCTCTACATTTCTTTTTTTATAACTATTCTTTGCAACTTAAACAACCTCGAGATATTTCCTACACTTAACCAAAACAAAAACTCCATCTCTAGATGCCTATACAAGAGCTTCATGGGCATATTTATGATTAGATTGAATGAAAATAATCACATAAAATACTTGAATTTTTTTTTCCATCTCAATAGTTGTAGACATGTAAATTATACGGATTGATCTCGTGCACCTAATCCTGATTTACTAACACTAGTTCTGCCTAAATCATCTCCTTTACTAACCATTTAATTAAATATCCCTTATTTGATTAAATTCGTCATTTTCCCCTTTTAATTAAATAAATCAATTTTATTTGATTACTTCATCATCTATTAATTAAATAAATCATCTTGTTTAATTAATCCTAATCTTCCTCTTTAAATTAAATAAATCACCTTATTTGATTAAATCATATTTCATCTCCTTTAAATTAAATAAACCAACCTTTATTTGATATAAGTCTAACATCATCCCTCTTTAATTAAATAAATCAAACTTTATTTAATTAAGTCTAATATTCATATTCCTCTCATTTTGATTTAAATAAATCCAAAAATCTAAGTCAAAGTGTCAAATCAGCTAATCTCCATCTAAGTTAATCAAATCCTGATTAATCCTAACTCTAATCCATCAAATCCTCTAGAGTTTGCAACTTATGCAAGTAAATCAATTTATTGATTTATTAAATCCTCAAATTTTATTAAAAAAGGCATCAAGTTGGAATATCCCCTTATTTTGAAATCTCCCTCCCAAAAGGACTTGTCCATCCAACAAGGCATTAAAGGCCTCTTACATGTCCTTTTTCTTGAGCCAAGTGGCATTAACTCTTCTTTCATCTCCCTCCAACATGTCACTTCTCCAATTTCAAATTCCACCTAATAGCATTTATTTGCACATTCATCAAAATGTGCTCCATCCCTCTCCACCAGCATGTTGACAAGTGGCATCTTGCTATTGGTTGATCTTTAGTCCCACATCCTCCATGTTTTGCATTCCTCCATCCTTCATTCCTATAAATGGAAAGCTTTTTTACTAATGTTGGATCCACAACTTGAAGCAAAGTCATTATCTATAGGTTTTTGAGCAAAGTTCATCCATTTCCATCCATTTTCATAGTTTTTATCATTTCATAGCTAGATTATGGAGAAATTTCATCAAGGAGCATCAATCTTCATCAAAGTTCATCATCAAGTTTGACTAGGAATTGGGAAAGGGCTATTTTCCACATCAAAATAGACCAATTCCCCCATGGGATTGAGAGTTTGAATGTTTGAGCAAGATTAGATGGATTTTATTTGGTTTATTTGGTTTATTTCTTGTTATTGACATTTGAATGAATTGCATGGGGAACGATGGTTTAGATTTGTATAATTGACTAATATTGTGTTTATTGTTCATGTTTATGTAGGTATAGATCCACCATTCACAATAGTTAGGATGCAACCCCTTTTAGGTTGATATCATAAATGTCAATGCATCGATTTCAAGCCTTTGGAAAATGAGACTAACAATAACCATGCCTTTACTCCTTATTACTGCAAAACCAAGTGGAAAGCCTTTGCAAAGTAAAGACTTGACTATATGCATTGTATTTTTCAATAGAAATTGAACTCTTGAAGAGTTTCTAACAATAGTGGACTCCACGAAAATTAGAAACAAAAAATTTACATAAATGTATTGATATTTTGGTGTTCTACATTTAAGAGAAAAAACACAACTAACAAATCTTTCAGGATTGCTTGAGTTTCCAATATGAGTGCCTTAATCTATTGAGGAAAAACTTTATTAGTCATCTAACCAAATCAAAAGCAATAGAATAAATCCTGACAACAACAAAATCAAAGGACACAAGTGGCTAATTTAATTCATCTAAACAAGAGTTAGCTTCTTGGTCAATCCAATGGGCTTTCATCCACCATAAAAAATCCCTTTTGATTTGAGGCTACAGATGGCAATCAAAGAATTCAGTATGCAAGAGCGGCTTGTGGCAAAATTTCAATGCATCAAAAGAATGAGGCTAAGCAATCAAATAAGCATATTACTTTTACTCATCCTCAACGAACCTTCTAGAATATATGCCAATTCTTCCTTTTCTCTACTTAATATTGCTTATGAAAAGAAATTTGCAATGTAAAACTTTACTTTCACCTCCATGTAGCTCATTCAACCTTACTACTGTTTGATGTCATAGTTGTTTTCTATTTTTTGTTGAAGTTTTCTTTTAATGGTGAAAACTGAAAATAATGTTAGGAACATCATATGTAGGAATTTGGGAGGAAGTTGGTTGGCTCTAGGAAAGAAAGGAATGGATGGGAGTTTTATCCAAAATTTAACTTAAATTTTAAAAAATTGAAGATCAAATCCATGACCATAAGGTTAGCCTCACACCCATGAAAATGAGTTGGGACATTGGAATGATAAAATCAAGTTGTATAATCAATGTATGGGATGTGTGCATGGATATACATTGTAAATGAATAATTTGGGTTGAAATATTAGAATGCATGCATATAAAGATAAGGAGGGAGATAAATGTGTTGGAATGTGTATAATTAGATGAGTAAGGGCATGGGTGAATGTGCTTGAATTTTCACAAGATTGTGTCATTTTTCTATATGTAAATGTATGAATATATTCTCTCAAAATAGACACAAATCTAAATAGGAATGGTTATAGATACATAAATCTTACTATTACAATTTTACCCTTACTTTGAGATGCATGTGAATCCTAGAATGATCAGACATCTCAAAGTATAAACACTCACAGAACTATATTTAAAGTAAATATTTAATTCATAAAAAGATACCCAAGTCAATATAACTTGTAATTAACCTTATTGAATGTCATCATATAAGTCCGTCCTTCATCATATGTGCTCCATGAAAACCTAAAAAATACAAGAAAAGTATTCCATGAGTAGTTTTTGTAACACAAGTAAAAAATGAAAATAACTACAAGCTAAATATTACTATCATTGATTGAAGAAGAAAGGAGTGAGATGGTTAGAGAAATTCTTCCTATATAAAAATTGTTAATGCTTCACTTAGCTTCACAACCATAGGATGACTAGGTGTACGAGATGCTCACAAGTCATGTGATACTAATATAATTATCTTGCAACCTTAGCATGAGATTGCTAGAGAAAATATATGTCCCCTTCAATGAGTTGAATGCATTAGATGTGATAAATTATGGGAGAGGGGAAATAGTACAAGAAATATAAATATAAACTAACTATGTAAGTGTGTTAACTATGTAATGGGATAGCTATAATAAATGCATTATGTTTCTAGCAAGTAAAATATGTCTAATCATAATTGTGGTAAGAATGTGAGCTAACAATATTATCAAGGAATAATGATTCCCCTAGCATAGGAAAAAATGGTTATGTGGCCTTCAATGAACAAAACACCTAAGTAGGTGTACCATTGTAAATTGTCACCCTTGAAAATTATACTTTATGTTTGATCTCCCTTTAAGTTATTGGACCTAATTGAGTACTTAATTTCCTAAATTATGTATTCCATGGCCCATTTTAAGAATTACTGATGAATTGCAAGTGTGAAACAAATGCATTTACTTAATACCTTGCCCCTGACACTTAATCTCCTAGAAAATAGGGCAAGGACACTCACCTATTTTGCCTCCAAATTCAAATATGTCAATATCTACAATTTATTATTTGCAATTCAATGGTCTAAAGCCAACTATTAGGATTTAATTTAAATGGGAAATTGAATAATTGCATATAAATACCTAGTTATTGCATCATTTCAAACCTAACAAGAAAAAAATAGCAATAAGTGAACATTAATAGCAAGTCAAGATCAATCAAGAGAAACATTTTTAGTGATTCATTTGCAACAATTCAAGATCGATGTTGTTATGTGAGTTCATTCATGTTATGTTGTCATGTTGTTTGTGAAAGCTAACCCTTTGTAGGTCTCTAAGCAATTCAAGCATTCAAAAAAATCAAGCAAGCAAGATCCAAGACCTTGAAGTGATGTGCATGAATTCAGTCTTTCTAGGAAGCCATTAAATGGTGGTGAGTTGCAACAATTTATTGATTCATCATTCCTTCCTACCATTTATCCATTTATCACTGACATTGTCATTGTGGAAGTGGAAACACTAACATAGGGTTTGACTAAGGCAAGCCTCTAAATAGCACAACCCTTCATCTCACTTTGAATGTGCAAGTTTCATGTTTAGAAGAGATTGAAGGAAGTTTGAAGAATCATTTTTCATTATTGCAATTGAAATCCTACATCTTGTCAACTCACAATAACTCACCTACAACATTATCTAACAATGATCCAAAAGATTTGCAGGCAGAAACAAAAGGATCAGATCTAAAATTAGAGGATTGTGAAGACAGATCTGAAAAAGCACTATGAGGAAACTCATGCCCTCAGCGCCTATGTCCTCTAAAATCTACTTTAAATTTGCAAGACAGGTGCATAGACCTTTGTCTTTCCTAGATCTATTGTTTGAATTTTTGTTATATTTTTACAATTACTAGAATCTTACATTTTTAGCTTAGGGAATATAGTTTAATAGGGTTATTTAGGGTAATTCAATTCCAAAATATTTTCAAGACTCACAAGGATCAAATCCAAGTCCGATTGCCTCACCTTTATGGTTGAAAGTCAATGTATTTTCCTTCTTGATTTGTATCCTAATGAAACCCTATAAAAGGTGAAATTGACCCTAGGCTTTAGACATTAAACTTAAGGTTCCATTTTTTTTATGTTTCGTTTTAGTGAACTCAACATTTTAACATCATAAACCTTCTAAAATTTGCAATTTTTTACCATAGATCTACTTTTTTCATTATACTACATTTCTCATTCAGGGTTTCATTTTTAAATCATAAAAAGTCATAAAAATCCAAAAAATTGTATATCATATTGCATCATAAGTTGCAATAGTGTTTGTTTCAATTATCTTAGATTAGATTTACATTCAAATTGCATTCATTAATGTTGTAGTTTTGTTTTTTTGATGTCAAAAGTGTAAGTAAAGTGTGATTTTAGTTATCATTGATGTCAAAAGTATGGTTGAGGTTGGTTTCAGTTTGATTGTCAATGTTGCAGTTTGGCTGATTGGTTGCTAGAGTCTCTAAGAGATGGTCCACATTTATTTACTGGTGATGTTGTGCTCCTGCAATTTGGAAGTTAGCTTCATATGTTGTTAGGGAATGTGTGATCCAAGTTTCATGTTGTTTGGATTACCAAAAAGGTGTTTGTGTATATTACATGTTGAAGATAGTATTGTTTCTATAAGGGTGCTCACAGAGGTACAAAGTTTGGATTTGTATTCCTTCACATTTGTAGATATGTTAGTGTGGTTCAAAAGTTAAGTTCAGTGTGTTGTGAAGGTGTTATATGCAAAGATTCATATCATTAGTCCTTCTGTAGAAATTTCTTGAAGTGATAGAGTGCAAGACTGCATTGTTCGATGACTGGTTTCAATGTCTATTGTCTTGCATCGACTTGTTACTACATGAAGTTGTGAAAGAGTTGCACGAGAATGTTCTTGAAGATCTTGTGATTTTTTTTATTTCTCTACAAGATGTTATCTGGTTTCTTCAGAATAGATTGTGGTACATAATAAAGATGTTGTTGGGTTATGCTTTTTCATGGCCAATTGAGGTATGTTGAAGATGTGTGCCACAAATTCTTGGTTGTGCAAAGTTAAAGAAGTATTTGAAGGTTCTGTATGGGTCACATTGACTCATCTAGGTGAAGCACAAGTAATGTTTGATCTTTCATGTGTATCACCAATTTTTTAATGAATGATGTGCTACAAGTTTCATGTGTTCCTACTTAAGGCAGGCCTAATTTGAATTTGTGATGTGTGCAAATGTTGATCATTGAATATCAATGCTATGAAGAGTGTTTAGGACCAGGTTAAGCATGTGCTAGAATCAGTAAGGTGTGTTCCTCTTCTTGGTTTTGCATGTAGTTCATTTGGGGCTTGTCTTCTACACATTTCATGTTGTTGTTCATCTTTGGTTGAATTGTATTTGTTATATTCTTTGTTGGAATATGATATATGTAATGTAATAAATGTAATATCATTGTATTTATTGTAAACATAGTTGATCTAGGTTGAGGTGTGATTGTAAGGATGTGTAATATATTATGATGTTTATATAGGTGATCGAAAGAGAAAGAGCAGAAGTGATAGATCCTATCTAGATTCTAGTTGATCATATTTTTGTGACAAAAGGGAAGTGAAGAGTGAGCCTAACTGTTTGCTAGAGGTAGAGAGCCAAAGGAAAAACTTCTTGAAGGCTAAAAGCAGTGAGCCAATAAGTTGTAGAGAATACTTTTGAAGAAGTTGGAGAAGAGTTTTCAAGGTAGAATTACAATCATAAAAAGAGAAGGGAAAAACAAAAATTGCAATCATCAAAAGAGAAGTGAAAAATTAAAATTGAAATCAAAATGATTGAGCTTCATTGTCAGATTCAAACAGTAGAAGGACTGTCATGTTGTAATATTTTTTGAAATTTTTCTCACTTCAGGAAGTAGTTGTTGTCTTGGGTTGTAGCCCTAAAACAAAGTCTATAGGGAGTTGTAGCTTCCTTGGGAGTGACCCTAAAAAAATTATAGGGAGTAGTATCTTCCTTGGGTTGTAGCCTTAAAACAAAGTTGTAACTGCTATTCATTTGTACATTTGATGTTTTGTGGTGTTTTGCATTGTTTTTTATCTTTCATGTTCTTGTATGTGCTATAAAGTTTAAGTTTCAGTTTGGTCCGAAGGGTTTAAAATTTGATTGAATACTAATTCACCCCTCTCAGTATTTTGATGTGTGTTCAAAAATTGGTATTAGAGCCCGGTTCCTTAAAAGAATTCTAACAACTTGAGGAAGATTCAAGATTGCATAAAAAGAATCTCATAAGGTGCCTATGTTTGATGCAACAAATTTCACTTTTTGGAGATTCTAGATGGAAACTCATTTGAACTCTTTAGGGTTTGTTGTTTGGTAATTTGTCAAAGATGGTTATGTTGTTCTTGCTACTATTCCAACTGATCAGGCTAAGATAAGGGCCTATGAGTATAATGGAAAGGAAATGAATACTAACTTGAGTGGGCTATCAAATTTTGACCTTGTAAAGGTAATGCACTGTAAGTCAACAAAGGAATTTTGGGATAAGCTTAGAGACATTTATGAAGAAGATGTCAAAGTGAAGCAAGCCAAGTTGTAGATCTATAAAGGAAAGTTTGAGAACCTAATAATTTCATAGGATGAATATATTTCTAGATACGTGCTCCAGGAAGATGAAGTGGTTAATGCAATCAGAGAACTTGGTGAAGATCTTGAAGAATTTGTGGTAGTAAAAAAGGTATTGAAATATCTTCCTAAATCTTACAGTTCTAAGGTATCTTCTATTAAGGAAGTTGGAGATTTGGATAAGCTTTCAATGGATCAATTATATGGTGCCCTTGTTGCATTTGAAATAAGAGATTTTGATAAAGAAGGTCCTAAGAAGGAAGTTGTTTTCAAAGCTTTCAAGAAGGAAATATATATGATGAATTTGATTTGTATAGTGTCACTAATGAAGAGGAAGAAATTTTTGTTAGTTGCATAGAGGTACCAAAAAGTAAAAATGTAAGCTACCAGTCAGAGATTTTATCAATGACAAGAATATTCTAGCAACTAGTTAGAGATTTTTTCGATGACAAGAATATTCGCCATATTCTGCAAAGATTCACCGAATGTGGAATATTCCATTAGAGGGGCGAATATTTCCATAATGGGAAAAAGACCGTCAATTTTATTCTCACAAAATTTTGACATCATCACTACATTAGTAGTGATGTCAACATCTAATTGAAATTTGCTTCCCCCTCTCTATTGGCATTTTGGTTTTGGAAGGAAATTTTCAAATGCCCATAACTTGGTCATATGAACTCCTTTTTTCAAGAATATTTTTTTTTTAATTTGGGGTAGACTTTCGTGCTCTACGAGTGGTACAGTTGGTTTTCTATTTTGATGCTTGGATTTTCTATAAATTACATATTCTCATAGGTGTTTTTGAGCCATTCTCACTTTGGAGACTTTCTAGGCTTCCTTCTTTCTCCTATAGTAACATTTTTGGGTGATTTTTTTTGAAAGTGCATAATTTTTTGTGTACTTTCTAATCGTGTAATTAGATTGATCTCCTTTTGTGTAAAAAAAATACTTTAAGCTTGTGGAAAAAATTGGTAATCTGTAAGCATTAAGATCAAGTCCACTTTATTGTTATTGGCAAGTGACACCTGTAATTGCACTAAGTATAAAGTGTCACAAATCATATATTTTTGGCTCAGGTTTCTTGATTGAGTAATCTTGGGGGGTAATCTTGCAACTTGGTTGATTGCTTTCCTTTACTTGATTTTTGTTCTTTCATATGGGGAAATCTCAAATTGAACTCCTAACTCCATATAATTATGCTACATGGAGAAAATTAGTGTGGAATTATCCCATGTTGAAATATTTAATAGGCTATCTAAAGGAAACCATTCCTCAACCCATTGATGCTAAATAATTGGAAAAATGGGAGCTTGATCGTGATTAAAAACTTGGATGTGTATGTCCATTAGTCTCATTTATTTTACAATTTCATGTTGAATCATGTAAAATTGAAAACACCTAAAGAGGCTTGGGAGACTTTTGAGAAATTATATGGTAGAACATATAATATTAGGGGATATCATATTGATAATGTTTTTATGAATCTTTATCCTAAATATTTTGACCACGTCCAAGACTCCATCTCCAAAGTTAAGCAACTAAGAACATAGCTGAAAGATTGCAACATTGATAAAGAGAATTTACAATTGATTTTGAATGTGTTATCCACTAGTAGAAAAATAACAATAAATGACTAAAAAAACTACTAAAAATTGGTCACATGACCATTAGTAGTTTATTTCTAGTCATTTATAACGCAACCAAATTTATGACAAACCAATTTTAGTCATTTATTGGTTGTTTTGATTGATTAATTTGGTAGTACATATTTAGTCATTAATTGTTGTTAACTGGTCATTTATTTAGTCATGGTAGTCATTTATTTAGTCATGGTAGTTGTTTATTTATTCATGGTAGTCATTTATTTAGTCATGGTAGTCATTTATTTAGTCATTGTATTTATTTATTGTTGTCATTTATTTAGTCATGGTTTAGTAATTTATTTAGTCATGGTAGTCATTTATGAACTAATACTTTCATATGTGTATATAAACTCCTATATTTGGAGAATGATGTTACAATAACTAGTCTATGAAATTGCAAACCAAAAGAAAATTTTGTTGTGTTTGAAAGATATAAAACTTTAAAGATCTTATGTTATACTGGAAACAATCATAAAACTTCAACAAATTTTCTCAAAGGATTGAAACAATGTTGGAAAATAATTCACTGTATATTCAAATTTTATATATAAAATATGTTACAACGAACTCTATATATAAAGTTTTGAAGACATAATCTTTAGCAGTATGCAAAACTGCTGATTTATTATACTTTTAAAATTGAAAAAAACTAAAACTAAAGCTAAAAAGCCATCGGTGTGAATACATGTCTTTAGTGATGCCACTGTTGCACATGGGGTGGGCTGTAAATGCATCTAGTAAGGAATTGGTTTTGCATTTTCTCCTTGCTCTGTACCTATCCACAATAAAAAAAACTCAAAATTTGTTAATATTTTTCAAAGGAAGAAAGTGTCGGTTGCATCAAAGTACAAGAAACAAAATAGCATTATGTTAAATATTTGTGGGTAGCATAAATATTCCTATAAATAACAAGTCTCTACATTGTAAGATCAACATACCATGGAGTATAGATCTAAATGGAGAAAAAATATCTCGTATACTCAAGTGTAAGTTGAGAATAAATCTTGAGTTCTATTGTGCATATTTTTGAATATACACTTTATTTTCTCTCTAAAGAAATATAGATCTTGGCTATTCTAGTAGCCCTAGTAATAGTGAATCTAATAAATTTTATTTTTTTGATAGGCAAATTATAGCTAAGGGGTTGCACCCATTAAATTATTTTCAAAAACAAAAAATTTACATCCTTTTGCAAATTTGGTCTTATCTCTCAAACAATGCCGACACCTTATACCCTCTTTATAGAGCTAAAGTAAGAGATAGAACAACCCCATACAATAATATCTACTACATATGCAAAGAAGATATAGCCACCTAGATTAGTTAGTAATATAATTGAACATAAGCTAGGCAAAAGCTAGGCAATATAGATATCATTCGGTTGAACCACAAACCCAATTTGAGACATCACCGCCCATGCCAAAGCTGGGACCTTTATAGTTGTGTTACAAAAAATGAGTAGAATTTAGTCATCTTTAGTTGTTACTAAAAATTTTAGTCACATAGTCATTTATTTTCCAAATTCTACTAGTGATCCAAGCTTGGTCCTGAGTATTCAGTGTTTTTTTTGGCTTTCATACCCATCAACTTTCTATTGGACTATCATACGTTGATCCTAAGTTTGATGACTACAAATCTCCTAATCTAAGAGGAAGCTAAGCTAACTAATATGGGTCTAATCAAGTCTTCCAAGTCACAAGCATTATTGGCTAGTGAGTATAAGGTACAAAAAGAATCAAGGAATCTTGATAAGAAGAAAAAATGAAAAAAGAAAAGGTTTCCTAAAGAATCTAAATCCTCTCCCTCTAAAGGGGAATCATCTAAGAAGGAGAAGCCTACATTTGCATATTGCAAGAAATCAAGGCATGAACACCAATGTTATTCAAAACAAATTGATGAGTTGAAGCATTTTCTTAAGAAGGCTCAAATTAATTCTTCTTCATTAAAGGGTTCATCTTCTTCGTCATCATAAAATTCTTTTAGAAATAAGGTACAATCACTTATTGTAGTTGTAAATTCTAAGTCATAGAGGTGGATACTTGATTCAAGAGCCTCACATCACATGGCTTCATCGAGGAGTATGTTCTCTTCATTTGAGACTTGTTCATCACCAAACATATTAACGACTAACAAAAAATATGTGTGTTTGTGGGAAGAGATCCATTAACATAGATGATGGAGCATTCAATGATGTTCTTTGTGTGCCTTAATTTTCAACCAATATCTTTTCTATCTATCAGATCACGCACGGTGGAGTAGGAAAGAGTTTTGAGTTCACACCTGATTCTATCATAACTTGATATTTTCATAGCAAAGATATAGTTATAGTTGGGGAGGTTGATCACCAATCTTGATTCTATACCTTCTCACATTTTTCTCCTACTATTGATTTGACAAATATTTGCATTGAGGCATCTAGTGTGGACACTTTTGAGATTCAGTATGGTCATTTGAATCTATGTGTTGTTTCATCTATTGAGAATCTAGTGACATGTGTTGATATTCCATATCCTCCATCTATAGTTTCTTTTGATGATTCTTTTATTACCACAATTTTGGTTCCTTGTGACTTAGTGCAATAGAATGTACATCATCTTCCAGAGATGGATATGTTGGTTATTTTTAATGAACCAAACTTATCTCACTAGTTATCTATGAATTTTCCACATTAAATTATTAATAACTATAAGGGATTGTCCAACGAATAGGTGAAAGCTTGCTAGGCTTTCCCTTTGCACTTTGGGCTCTACAAAACCCAAGAAGGTGATCCCTACAATGTATGTTTAGATACTCTTGTTTCAATCATCATATACATTGTAAATTTAACAGATAAATTCTCCTTTAATTGTTTAACAAGGGGGAACCTAAAAGATCTGGCTAATCCTTATGGTAACGTCACATCAAAGTGTGAGAAAGTGTTATAAATTCAGCTGAACATACATTCACATAGAAATTGGATATTGAAATTGATTTTGAATGTAGCTGCTAAGAAAGATCTAGGAAATTGTAACATAACATGACCAGTGCCTTATCCTAGGGTAGAGAATCCTAAATCACTCAATTTAAACCATATAACAACATTATTCATGTCATAACAAAGCCTATCAATGATGTCTTACACCATTAATACTAGAAACTTAACCAACAATACTTAATTATCCATGCATACATTCACATAACCTTTATCCATGTTAATACAGATTTAACTCATCCATTGAACAAGTGTAATAACAATGAATAAACATTCAAGGAAAGACAAGAATATGAATAGAAGTAATATTTGATTCCTTTATATTCATAATCTATGTAAAGTATACAATGGAGAACGTTGGCCTTGAATATTTTTCCATTTATATTCCAAAATATGATAGTACTATTATCATGTTCACCATTACAAGACTTAAAATACTCCTAGAACCTATAACAAACTCATATTCTATTATCTAGATTTGGTTATAAAAGCTCTAAGATCAATCAACTAACCACCCTGTACAATTGGACTTGAATTCCCTTTTATAAGAACAAGGGAGAAAAACACGCTTCGGGCCAAGTGTACACATGTCATATTTTCATTTGAAATTCACATTTACATTCAAAAGGAAGTTATATTTTCCCAAACTTGAGGGAGAAGTTCACATAAGACAAAAACCGTTGATGAAGATTCTCCTACCTTCCAAAAGGCTCTTTAGTCAGTACAAATTATTCATTCCATGACCTACACACCCCTTTTCCACGTGCTCCAAAACTTGAGGATGAAAAGCATAAAATAAATAAAGAAAGATACACTAAAGAATTTCCACATCTGCATTCCATGTCATCAATTTGAAATGGAGAGAATACAATATCTGAATATTGATGTATCTAAGGCCTAATCTGTACTAGTTCCAGGCCATGTATTGTATCTCTCCCACTATAACCTTTGTTGTTGCAGACATAAGACCAAAATTTCAATCACCACTTCACCAATGCAGTAGCCTACTCATCTAGGATGTCAACATACTTTCTCTTCCAAAGCTCAAAGTCTTCCTTAGAAGGCCATTCAAATGAAATAACCCAATCTTCCTTCTTCCTATATGGGGTGTATTTAATCACCACCTAGTTAGCCTCTTTGTCAAAATATTCGAGGAAGATGCTTGTGTGGGTGAGCTGGTCCATACTATTTCTCAACATCTCCACATCCACTCCATCA
>VDFB02254749.1:0-84207 GCA_007258455.2 Sequoia sempervirens
AGTTAAATGAATCTAAGATTACTAGCTTGTTAGTTTGAATAGTAGACATGAAATAGTTAGTTTAATCTCCATTTACATTAAGGTAGCTCTTAAATTTTAACTTTCAGATTCTACAGACACGTCTATTGAGTATAGAACTATCTGTGTGTCACCATTATATAGAAACAACTAGAACAACTATCATTCTTGCTAGAATGAATAACTTGTTTCCTCTATAGAATTCCTTATTTGAATTCAACCACCTATCAATCATCCATATAAAAGGAAATTCCAATACATTATAACTGCTTCCTTTCCACGACAAGTTTCCTATAAAATGCTATGACCAAGGGTACCTCTTCCATTAAAGCCAACAGTTGGGGTACAACACATCCCAAGTTGGATGCAGTATTCTACCTGATTTCAGCACTTAAATATCCCTTGGGGATTTGAACTCAAGGCTCTTCTATAAAAGCACTGACAATTTAGCATGTAAGCAAACCTGAATACTACTCTGAATTTCAGGCCATAAATAAACAGGAAGTTGCCACTGCATGTACATATGTAGTCTATGACTGTATCTCAAACAAACTACAGGATGACATGATTCCATAGGTTCAGTAAGATATTCTAGAAGAGTACTGACTTTATATTGGCTGGGAAGTTATTCTAGTACAACATTGACATTATATCAAATTTATGTACTCAATCAGTGGTATGACCCAAAAAACTACAATACCTTACCTTCATATTCTATGATACGCTTAGCCCATGAAAATCTTCTTAACAATTCACATAAAAAAATCATTAAACTTTTTGTGAAAATCAATTGGATGTCACCTGTGAAATGGATGCAAAGAACTTACATCTGAATCCTTATCTCTCTTATCACTTCCTTCTCCACTGATAAAGCCAGATGCCCATTTCAGCAGTCCTTTCTTCCATCCTTTCTGCTTCATCTGAACCAATGTATTCAATATGAACAACACTTTGTTACTCCATTTGACTTTGGCTTTATAAATAGCAACCTTTCTGCTAGACTTGAATAGAGATGCCCCCAAAAATATTGTATTCTAAAGATCCAAATAAAAAGGAATAGCAACTAAAAACGTGTTCACAATTTTGTATTAAGTTTTTCATAGACAAAGAAAAGAAAGCACCTGCTCTCCTTCTTCTGAGTGCCCATCATCATCAATATCATCAGCAGTACTCAGTAAATTTTCCTTCTCTTTCCCTTTCTTTCTTACCACTTCAAGGCGAACTAACTGTGCACCTAAGTCATCAATTACTATAAGCTTTTTCATAGGACCTTCCTCAGTTCCTTCATGTGGTCCTTCTAAAGTATAGAGGTCTGCAGATCTTCCAGGTGCAAGACTTAGGGTCCACACACCTGGAGCAGCTTTTAGTTGCCAATAGCCCAAATTAGCCATTACAATAGTATCAACCATATGTTGTTTCTGCTTTGTTCCAAGAAGTAATTGAAGACCTCGAGGAGGTTCATGGTCTTTTTCCGAGCAATGACCTGCTTAGATAGAGAAAGCTATTGAGATGGTAATTTCATTATGTATATTAGCAATCAAACAGAAATAGCCCTCACAAAAGACTTAACAAACATATTAGGCCAGTCATACTTATATGACATCAAAACTTACCAGTTAAAACAATGGCCTCTAGCTCAAATACAGCCTGTAATGTCCTTGCATCTCCAAGATTCTCAAGAACAATATTATCCAGATCGTGACTGCACAAGGAGAACATATTAAATTGGGAATTCATAATGCTCAAGATTGCAACTAAATTTTACAGCAATGATCATTTTCCAAATGCCCAGTCATACAAAAAGACAAAAGCTACAAACAATCAAATTCTGCACATACATAGCAATTACAGGCTCAACAAGCCATGGCTCAGGAACATCCAAATTCATGGTTAGTGTTTTAGATAAGGGCATATTTGAAAACCATGCAGTCGGACCATTTATCAATGAACTTTCACCACTGAAATCATTCTGCATAAATATTGAGAATAAGTAACAATAGTCAGTTTAGATAAAAGAAAATTCTTATAATAGACTCTCTAGCGCTCTACGCGACCTTTATGTTGCAATTATAGAATAGATCACCTTTGTTGGAGTGACATATCTGTAGAAGTTCTTGAGTGGGAGATCAGCAAGAGAGCTCTGGAAAGATAAACGCAAATCAAAGATTAAGAAGAAGGTACTATTTGAAACAAATGAAACTTTTTTGTACCATGCATAATTTCTTGAGTACCCACCCTATCATCTACACTTATCCTAAGCATTCAAATTAAAATATGCAATGCAGCAGAACAACAAAGAAAATATAAGAAATTTCATTTGCAGGCACCCTATAGAAGTCTTCTCCAAGCACAATGACCACTTCTTGTTTGTAATGTATTAATTATTAACTCAAGACAAAACCACCAACATGATGACTTGAATCGTCATGGCCTATCAGACCAAATTTTGCTAGCCTTCATTGCTGGTTAAGATCTTTTATGTCTACAACCAAAGATATCCTTCCACTACACTTAGGGAGCATTTTATTCATTCAAAAGCAATTCAAGCATGAATCAAGTCAAACTAAATGGATAAGAAAACGTGTGTTTGGTGTGTAAATGCAACAAGGCACTGTACCCTTCATAAATAATTGAATTTATGATTTATCTCAAATTCCCTAGGCAATCCTTTTCCAAGTCCTTTTTTTTCTAATAGAACCTTTCTGTATTGAGTTCATGTCTCTTGCTTTACTATGATTTGCTCACTTCAAGAAATCTCACTCTCTAAAAAATGTATCCTTCATATTACATATCCCCATGCACAAAAAAAAAATGCATAGTCAGTTGAGTTCAAAGTTCTTACCATGGGATTCATAATGATCCGCAAGCTAGGTTGGAACCACTTCTCCAGTAGACGAAGAAGTGGAGCAATCTTTTGACCAGAAGAACTCAAAGGATCAATGACAGCATCTATGTGTACATTAGCGTTCTCCCTTTCCTGGACGATAGCACTATCAACAAAAAACGAAAGAGATTTATGAAAATCATTTCCATTACAATAAGAATAAGTGCATATACGAACAAAGTTTTATTACCATCTCTAAATTCAATATAGTTTATAAATAGCTTTCAATATAACAGAAATTAAACTAAATGATTCTTAGATAAAACTACATTTCACCTTTTTAGCAAATATGTAAAATATACAACAAGAGATGGTACAAAACATATGGAATCTCTTTTTGAAAGACAATGATTGCACCCATTACATGAGTCAAGCAAATACAAAAAAATAAACTAATCTATTATCTAAGACTTGGAAGGACTAATATACCAAAAAATTCATCCAGTGCAAAAGAGAGAAAAACACATGCATTTTAGAAATCACTCCAGCAATAGAATCAACGTCAACCATTTTCACATCGGTTGCTCTATGCCTAGAAGTTTAGAACAATAATTGTCACAAATTACTATAGTTCTCTTCTCCACACTATCAACACATTACAGACATATTGATCTTTGGTTGGTTCAAAGAGTGTCTTGCATGAAGACCTCCTCACTATCCTAATTAGTCTCAGCCCAGTCTTAATCCACTGCTTGTAGCCTCTTTACACATCAACACTTCTGTCATCAGCAACTGTTGCTCTTTCTTAATTTCAATTTAGTAATTTACACTTTCTTATGTCAAAGTACAAGTATAAGCGTCTGTTCTAGTGGCAAACTCTTGAGACCAATTAAATCACTTCCTCGACACCAATAACTTCATTGCCTGCACCTAACTTATCAGAAGAGCATTTGATTTTCACAAACATATTCTCACTTTTCTCTCCATTAACATTTTCACAAAATATAGCTCATTTTTCAAATAAAGAATTCTGGAGTCCACCATTCTCTTGCACAAATTTTCATGCTTATCCAGCACTGTTTATCACACAGTCAAAACCAACAATTGCATATTTTAACCCACCACACTAACATTCTTTCTGCTTGTTTATTACCCTTTCCCAGTAGAATAACCTGGCGCATACCCTGCCCTTACTAAAACACTTCTGACAGTGCTAGCAGCACTATTCAACCGACTCTTGACTCTGAACATTTGTAAGTTGTAACCTTTTGTTTGCATTCCCAAACAGTCCAACATGCCCTTTTCTTCCTTTCTCTACTTTTTCTATGCATCAATTAAAAAAATGATTGCAAATGCTTGATCACTATGACTTTAGTAATATCGCTACAAGGATATCACCACGAGGGCATGAATTTAAGTTCAATGCCTGCAAGGTTATGATTGCAAATGGACAAATTGAGAACAAACGGCAACCAACATTAGGTATGTAGATGCCTAAATCAGCTTTAATCAACTCACTCTTGACTCTGAACAAAACTCATAACCTTTTGTTTGCATTCTCAAATGATCTAGCATGCCACTTTCTTCCCTTTTCCAATTTTTAAGCATCAAAAAAAAAAAAATGATTGCAAATGCTTTGGGGCTATGACTTTAATAATACAACTACAAGAATATCACAAAGGTATGAATTTAGTACAGCAACTGCAATGTTATGATTGCAAATGGACGAATTAAGAACAAAAGGCAAGCAACTTTAGGTATCTCAATGTCAATCAGCTTTAATTTACCAACATTAGAAATATAGAAATATAATGTACAGATGCTAATTAGCATAGAATGGATAAATACTTATCTGTAAAACAGTACATTGCACATAAATATGGAGAATATCAACACTTTCCGTAATGTCAAATTCAATGTGCATGTTTTCAACATATTGTCAGCACCTTAGTCAGATTGAGATCCCAATAAATGCCAATCAAAGACATACATAACAATAAAAGTCATCACATTTACATCTCCTAGTCACAACTACCTATATGAAAGCATTGCATAATAAATTACTAATATAGAAAGCAAGGGAACCTCAGTACATTATACACAGTTAAAACATTCAATTATTAAAGCTTGTCTTATTATGATTATATTTATTACCCCATTTGGATAATCATATGCAACTAAACTCTCTCCACTTAATATTCTATTATTGACATGACTGCCCATTGTCCATGCATATTTTATAGATGATAATAATAGACTAGTTTTGTCTACAAGATCCTTTTTATGATTGTTAGCACAGATTTGTCACCTTGAACCCCCAATAAAGTTTTGACCATTGCCCAATGGGAAGGTTAATAAGATTCATACTAGCTCTAAGGTAGCCAGATTTGATGGTACCCCTCCACAACTTAGAGTTGTAGCACCCTTCACAAGTTAGAGTGGTGGCACCATGATCTGTTGAGAAGTTTTTATGGTTTTTGCTAAATTTTACCAGAGTTTGAGAAAGGAAAAGTTGTTGTAATTTTGAAACAATAAAACAATAAATGGATAGTTTACAAGCAATGTGGTAGATCCAAGAGCTTCTAAGAAAACCTGGAAGACAGAAAATATTAGAAAACATTTTAAGGACAGGAAAGAATACAACCTGCTTGGTCGACATGTTTAAACCCTGGAAGCACAAAATCTTCCCCAATTGATTCTTCTTGGAGATGCATAGGACACAACTCATGAGGAATCTCACCAAACCAAAGTTTTGATGAGACTCAATTTAGAAACCCTCTAACGAAAATTGCTCTAGCTAGAAGAAAAGCTATAATGCTGGAAGCAATGAATAATTAATTTATCTTTCTTATCATACCATTTGACCTCACCTATTATGCACAAAGGAAAACCAATATGTAAATCATCTTCTACCCAGTCCAATCCATAAACAAACTCAAAAACCGCTGTTATAATGTAATTATTAAATAGAAAAAGTAACCAAGAAGAGAAGAACCAACACTACTCTTTGGTTTTTCATTCTCTATAAAAGAAACAAGTTTTTATGACTTCTTGCAACTAACTTCTTTTACTTAAATTGCCTTCTTACTCAATTTCTCACTCTAACACTGACTAAACTCTGCAATGATTTCCAACTGACAACCAACCCACTAAATTCTATTATTTGCAGTTTGCACCATAAAATTAATATGGTCCCTTCTATATGTTTCACCCGTAGGGGTGAAGGGGGCAGCCAGGGGATGTCCCTTGTCATCCTGCCATCCCCAAAAGGGCCAAAACATTTGAGAGGGTGGGGATGCATCCCCATGTAAATAGGGAAAAAGGGAAAAGGTATGAAACAATATTATATATATGTCTTTTGTATTGAAATGTCAAATACTTGACCATAGCTGCAAATGCTTCCATGTTTTATTTTCAAAGCTTCAAGGCTGTTGTTACAAAATTACATGCCTCATTTTTAAGTATTTCAAACCTCCAAAAATTTACAAACTTGCAACCCTTCAAACCCCATCTATTTAAACAAGTTCAAGCCTAAAAAGTTTACTCAAGCTAAGATGTATAGAATAGTTATTTCTTTTTGTATTTTCTTATATCTCCTTTAGGGTCAAGATGAATTCATACCATAGTTTAAAAACTCAAACTTGGCAATTACTAGGCTGACCCAAAAAATTTAAAAACTTAGGACTCAGCAAAAGCTCAGGAAAAAACTCAACAATAACTCGACAAATTTACAAAAACATTAAAAAATACTTTAATTTTTAAAAATATGATTTAAAAACATGCATATTGCTGAAATTATAAACCATATTATTGATTTCCTTCATATATAGATCAAAATTAAAAGTTCAATACACTTCATAGACCAAGAAAGGAGTTCAAAGTTTCCATAAATATAAACTTCCAATTTCAATATCAACATAAATTACAAATCATAAATAGTTCTACAACTAAAGCTTACAAAAGTTTGTTGCAGCTGTGTGAGTTTCATGGAAGTGGATGGTATAGTTGTAGTCTCCTCAACAAGAGCTGCAATAGAAGCCTCAAGCATAGGACTAAGCTGTTTATGTGGTGAACCCACCCTTGATAACTTACCAAAGTCACCATCTAAAGCCTCAAATGCTACCACATTTGTTTGTCGTTTGGCTTCATCCCTCTCCCAATCAGCAATCTCATCAATAGTAAATAGTGAATTTACATCCCTGGCAACTTAATCTGAATATTGGTCAATGCCAACAAGGTCAAGTGCATGATGTATATCTTGCCCATGTACCTTCTTTTCATGTACTTAAAGGTTGTACCACACAAACACAATGTCATTCAACCACTTCTAAATCAATTTGTTGCATTATTTGTGTGAATGACCTCAAAAACACTCCAGTTGCACTCACAACCAAAAGCTCTACAGGGCTGGGATAGAATATAGATGGCAAGCTTTTCAAGATTAGGTGTTGTCACACCAAAATCTTCCCAACACAAATATATAAGAACATTTATAAGTTTATAACTTTGTAAGAAATTAAGAATTTCACTAAACTTAAAAGTTAAATAAATTGTAAACTAGAATTAAACATAACTTTTTTTACTTGGCTATATAGTGTATCTCTTATGAATGTATAAAATTGAAAAAAATAATGCCCCCTCCATTCTCTTATAAGTCTGTAACTCATCATTTACAAGGTCTCAAAAGTTGTCATCAGGGATCAACCTCTTAAAACATGTGTTAAGGCCAAGCATAACCTCTGCATCTACTCTAAATGAAGGAGAGAAGAAAATCTTGGGGTTCAAATAGTCAGCAACAGCATGAATATGTTGGAGTTGTCAATTCCACCTCCAATCAATAATGTGTCAAATGGGTTCATATTTGGTTCTATTCAACCCATACAAATGTTGAATTATTTCTTTGGCCCTATCCATGGCCTCATATAGATACCTCATAGTGTTTTTATCCCCATCCACCAACCACGAAAAACTAACCAACAATTCTAACAACTAAAACAAGAGAATGAACGAAAAGAAAATTAGAAAATTAAAGTAAATCAAAAAATAAAAATAAAATATCAGCAAATTAAAATATCAAAAGATTACAAAAACAACTTGAAACATTAGAAGAACAAAAAAAAAAAAAACTGATCAAAAACTTACCTTGATTATCTACTCCACAATTTTGACATATATATAATCAAAAATGGTCTTCAACGACCCTCTCTACTTCAGCCTTCCTACAATAAGGACTCTACGACAACCTTTCACTCACAAACATGTGCCTAAATGTAATGTCCCCATTTTGGCCATACGCTCTTCTTTGACTGATAGCCTATTTCCGGAAATCCGTAGGTTGATCAAAAGTGAAATTAGGGTTTCCTTGCTTGGAGGTTTGTGGCATTTCTAGGTACTTACTATTTTTAGTAAATACTAATTTTGGCAGTGGTTCAGTTGTCAGCTTTCATTAAGTCTTGCTTCCAGCTCTGTTCTGCTTTCTGTTGGTTTTGAGGTAAACTTACTACTTTTGGTAGTGGCTATTTTTAGTAAGTCTAATTTTGGCAGTGGCATCATCGGCAGTTCAACTCAAGTCATCTTGTTATCCATTAGTCTCAGTTTGGCTTTGGGTTTGGTTTTCTCCTTGGACTGAGTTTCAGACTTAGTCAATTTTCATGTCTTGAAGTTGTACCCCATGCCTAGGCTTGATGACTTCAAGTTGTTTTAAAGAAGGGGACATAAAGGGGGTCAAGTGAGCATTTAATTATTTAATAAATGCTTTGTTTTAACATGAAATGGATGCCTAAAGGGGAAGTTGAATGATATTTTATTATTTCAAAAGTAAAGGCAAAAGGTGATGTCCTTTTGGAAGTTGAAGTGATTCAACTTCTTGGAATTTGAAGAGTTCTTGTTGCTTCATTTGCCAACAAAAGCTTATATATTGCTGCTGTTTGAAGAGCTGATTATCCATGAATTTATGCTAATGTTATGTGTCGAAATGACAACTTGGTTTTTACTTAGAGGGATGCTTACCTCCTAGTTTCAATCCAATTTCGTGTTTGAAATACAACACCTAGTTGGTTTTCATTGCTGCTTCTCATCCAGACTAGCAGATTGAGCTCAACAGTTGAAGTTTTTAATGATATTTCCAGTTTTGAAGTTGCTGATGCAGTCACAGCTGAAAGTGGTTTTTGCATACAGCTTTTTGTGTGAATTTAATTTGCTTGTGGGTACTTTTCCAATCCATTCCTACACCCAAGGCGACCATCTTTGGAGAGTTTCAGATTTTAATTTTGAGTTGTTGATTTTTACTTGTCAAAATCGCCCCTCATGAAGGCCGTACCATTCTTGCTGCATTGGGATTCGTGTAAGAATTAAATTACGAGTTTTTGTTGCTGTTTCTTCATCTAATGTTGGGCGCCTATCTTCCAGCAGCTCATTGGTTTTCGTTTCACACAAAACGGAGGTATTTTGAGTGAGTTGTGAATATTTCTTTGAATTTCACAGTTGCTGATCAGAATTTCCAGAATTGTTATTTTACATCAGACTTGTTTAAGTTTGAATCTTCAGTCCTTTCTTCATCATTTATTGTTGATGTCTAACATGGAATCATCCAGTATCATGGTACATTGAATCTATTGTAATTTTCATGTAATTTGCAGCTCTTTTTCCATATTGTAAGACTGTAAACAGTAGTACTGTTCCAGTCCTTTATTGCTGCAATTCTTTCTTTAATTTCACATTAGTACCCCTGGATGGTTTACCGCCAGTGTGGATAATTGGATTTGTATTACT
The DNA here is from genome assembly GCA_007258455.2 of Sequoia sempervirens. Classification (NCBI taxonomy): domain Eukaryota; kingdom Viridiplantae; phylum Streptophyta; class Pinopsida; order Cupressales; family Cupressaceae; genus Sequoia; species Sequoia sempervirens. The sequence goes on from VDFB02254749.1 coordinate 9,614, forward strand.
CTTGTACCCACTCTCAAGTGGTGAATCCCCACAACTCTGTGGATGCCCGCCGCAGTGGACGAATTGTTTTAATTGTAATCTTTTCCCCCCACTGTTTGGTGGTAGTGTGGAAATGCTCTTCATGGCTGGTTATCCGCCTATTCATTTCTAGTTTCAATTCAACACTCCGTCATATGTTAGCACCTCGCCCTCAGTGGGATCTTGAGTGCACATTCTTGACGTTGAGTAGTTTCTTTCAAGTATTTTTCATTTAGCTCCTCCACCATATGACAACACCTATTCCTCATTGGGATTGAGTGTGCATTCTTGGTGTGAGTTCTTTTCAAGTTTGGTTTTCTATTTGGAGCTAACGCTAATCAAGTTGGTTAAGTGTTGGTTATGTTGTGTTACTTCATCGAAAAAATTGGTTAGCATATTTCACTAAAATTGGGAAATGTAGTTGTTATACATTGCAACGTAAGGAAATTGGCAAAATGTGTGACTTTTGAACGAATGAGCTCCTTGCCATTAGTGCACTCTCTCATGAGATGAAGAAAACATGTGTAATCGTACATGTATATGATAAAAAAAATTTGCATCTTTCACCACATTCTTCAACCAACTTAATTTCCCTATGGCCTCAAGGAGAAGATCAAGGCAATAGGCCACACAAGGCCTCAGAAACAATGTAGAGTATCTCGCCTTTAATAGTCTACCAACTACCATATATCCAAATGCATTGCCTGTAACTATCTGAATAACATTATTCACTTCCATCTCCATGACCACCTCGCTCAACAAGCTAAACAAGGTCTTGGCATTTTTTACTTCACTAGAGGCATCAACTAACTTCAAAATGACCAACTATGCTCCTAAAACCACTCAAAACTTAATGAGTGTCATATTATTACCATTTGTCCACCCATATGATAAAATGTTGCAAACTTTGCTTTTCAAAATCTATTTTTGTTCCTCAATTAGCTTATATGTGTTCTGGACCTCAACAACCAATAATGGGGCCACTCAATTTATAACTAATTGGGGCCTTGAACCCTTTACCTACCATAGTCAATGCAATAACCAACTTCTTCCAATAAGGAGTCGAAGCAACAATAAAGCGAATACTATTATAGTACCAAAATTTGGCACATGCCAACTTCGCCTCATAATGCAACTCCCAACTCCATGCAAGACCTTCCAACAAGGTTGCACACTAGCAGTGTTATGAGGAACCAAAAAAAATGGAACTGTGGTTGCCCACACTACCTAATTCTCGTATTCATGGCCTAATGGAAGAAGTGGTCCCCCAATATCACCCCCACTGTTTGACCTTGTAGAATTGTGAATTGTGGGTGAGGCTCCCAATGCCTTTGTTGTCATCTTCTTTTTTCACTTTTTCTGCTCAAATGCCAAACAGAAATCTTGATGCAGGAGCATCAATTTCAAGGTGTTTATATGCTTTATTTGGATGATAGGAGTCTAGTTGAATTGATTTAGGTTTGTGGACTCCATTCGGACCATAATCCAATGGTTAGGTTAGGTTAAAGAGTCTAGAAATTCAAATTACTAAGTTTCCTTCCAAAAGGTAATTTGAATTTTTGAAGTGTTTTTGGTGTGTCACAAGGTTGAGATTGGTCCCTCGACTCTTGTTTTTGGCTTTCATAGGTTAAATAAGGTCTTTAAAGGACCATGGTAGTCATGTAAGGGTCTTTTGTTGTTTTGCTTCTCAGTTCTTGTTAAAAGTTGCACCAAAAAGGCAAAAAATGTCAAGTTTAATGGCATGGGCATTAGGGCTATTGATGGAAAATGTCATAAACACTCCAAGAAGAATGGGGAGCAAGATTTGGTAAAATACCCTGTTACTTTGCAATTTATTGACAGTTTTTTCTGTGAAACAACAAGAAACTTGCTTGGTATGGTTTTGTATGGCCCGGTACATGGCCTGGAGGTGGATGGGCGTGTAGAGCACTAGCTTAAGAGTCGAATGCATTTTGTTTGATTTGATTTCATGTTAAAATGAGCAAGTTATGAGGAAATTAGTGCACACGGGTCAATGACAGACATAGGGTTTACAGTGAGTGTATAAATTCTATAACTTTATTTTCAGCCGTTCAAAAAACATGAAACTTGGTACTAATTTTCTGTAGGTCTATATGCACGTGCTCACAAAAGGAGGGGTTCTAAATCATTGATTGGCGTGAGTTATTAAGGACAGTGTGTTTCATTTTGCTGTTAGACTGTGTAAAAGCTTTTACTTTGAGGATTTTGTGCAAGATTTCTTTATGTAAGCATTGGTTATTGTTAAGAAGGGTTTGAGGGAAGTCTTTAGAGAGTGTACAAGTGCTTAGGACCAAGGAAGTGTCAAAATCAAAGAATGTTGGTTTCTTTTGAGAGTTGAACCTAGGAAGAATGCTTGTCGAATAAGTTGCAGGGTATAAGTTGCTGCCATCTTTGAAGGACCAGGGAATCTTGTGCTTATTGTTGTCAAAACCACATTGTTATTGCCTTTGAGAACTCCTTGAGTTTGCAATAGCTTTTGCTCTGCATCATTATTGGTATCAAAGCCATGTTAAGCAAGAAAGTTAGTGTTAAGCAAGAAAGTTAATACAAGGGTTAAGAAAGAAAAAGAAAGATGCCTCCACGAAACGCTAAAAGAATGGCATAAAGGATAGCCACACAACTGGGAGAAGCCCTTGCCAGAGAAATGGGGGAGATGAGAGTCAGTTTGGATGCAAGACTCAGTGCAGTTGAAGAAAACCAAAGAAGAGGAAAGGTTATAGGAGATGTGAGTGACCAAGAAGAAGATGTGGTAAATGAAGCACCTCAAAAAGAACCTCAAGAAGAGAGGGATGCTGATGATTTGAGGTTAGAAAAATTGTTGAAGGCAATCAAGAGTGAAGGAACCAAGGGGAAGGTGGAACTTCCAATGTATGCAGGCAGTTTAAATGGCGAAGAACTCCTTGATTGGAAGGGGAGTTGGATAAGTACTTTGAATTGGAGGAGGTACCTAAAGGGCAGCAAGTAAAGTTAGCAAGGACCAAGCTGAAAGGTCATGCATCCCTATGGTGGGATTATGTTCAAGAAGAAAGAAAAAAGAAAGGCAAATCCAAGATTACTTCTTGGGATAGGATGGTTGCCAAGTTGAAGGGCAAATTCATGCCTAGTGACTACATGACTCAGTTGTGTAGGAAGTTGCAGAACTTGAAACAAAAGGATATGGGAGTGAAAGAGTATACTAAAGAGTTTATTAAGATGAGCATCAAGTTAGGACATATGGAGGATGATACAGACAAGATTGCAAGATACCTAAATGGGTTAAAGTATAGCCTACAAGATGAGTCAAGTCTCACAAGCCCCATAACACTTGAAGAGTGCTATCAATTGGCCTTAAAGGCTGAAGAGAAGTTGAATAGGAAGCAAAAAAAGCAAAATAGAGGTAGAGGAAGGAACTTCAAAGGTAGAGGTTCATATGGGGGTAGTGGACAGTCACAAGAAAGTCAAGGTGAGTCAAGCACCTTTCAAGAACAAACACCAAGTTCAAGAGAAGATTTTAGAGGAAGAAGGCCTAACTTTAGGGGCAGATTTGGACAAAGAGGAGGATTCAATGGCTTCACAGGAAAATGCTACAAATGCAACAAGTTTTCTGGTCATCAAGCTTGGGAGTGTCCAGAAGAGCAGACCACCACTACATTTAGGAATGAAAGGACTCAAGTTGCTCAAGGAGGAGATGAAGAGAGTGTTAACTCCTCACCACAGCCAGAAGAACCAGAGATAGGAGAATCCTTGCTGATGAGAAGGACATTGATCAAGGTTTTTGGAGAAGGAGCCACCACAAGAAAGTCATTATTCAGGACTCTTTGCAAGTGCCAAGGTAAGTGTTGCAAAGTTGTTATAGATTCAGGTAGTACTGATAATTTAATTGTTGTTGACATGGTAGAGAAATTAAATTTGAAGAGATTGCCTCATCCTACACCTTATAAAGTCTCATGGTTGAATAAGGGGCAACAAGTATTAGTTAATTAACAATGTTGGGTAGAATTTCAAAATAGGAAGGTATAAAGACAAGGTGTTATGTGATATAATTCCAATGGATGTATGTCATGTGCTGTTTGGTAGGCCTTGGCAATATGATAGAAAAACAATGCATGATGGCAGAAGAATGTCTATGTTTTGGAAAAGGATGGAGTCACCTACACCTTAGCACCTTTGAAAGAGGCAAAGACCAAAAGATTGGCTCAAGTGTGATGATAATGGGTAAAAAAGAGTTTCTAAAGCCAATGGAAGATGAAGAGATGGGTTTGCCAATGATGATCAGACCTAGGACTGTCATAACAGCAGCAAGAATTGATGAGTTGCCTTGGGAAATTCAAGACATGTTGAAGGGTTCTGCAGATATAGTTGTTGATGAACTTCCTAATTCTTTGCCTCCAATGATAGATATCAGTCATCATATAGAGTTGCTAGAAAGGAATGACAAAGCTTTTAATTCAGTTGAAGGTGCTGAGCATATGCAATTGGAACTTGAGAATGCAAAACAAGTTATCTCTAATTTGCAAAAGCAGCTTGGTGAATGCAAGACAGTACAAGATGGCATTAGGAAGCTAAGTCCTAACATAAAGGTCCATGAACATAGAGACAAATGTATGCAAAGTCATTGTTTCTTTTTTCAATCCAAGGAAGGTCAGTTACCAATTTTTCAATCTGATATACATACAGAAAAGGAGAAGGCAAACCATTCTACAAAGTCAATCGAGAAGTTAGAAATAGACCTGGTACATTGGAAAGGTAATGTTCATATTGTTGATTTTCAGACCAAGACCCTTCAATCAGATGTTGAAATGTTGAAAAGACCACTGGCTGAGTGTAGGAAACAAAACAAAGAAGTAATGGGAAGGGAGAGTCAGCTACAAGATGAAATAGCTGCAATGCAGGAGTCTCTTCAAAATATGAGAAGTAATAGTGTTGAAGAGGTAAGGAGAACTAACTCTCTGCTGTATTCCATTAAGGATGTAGAATATGCACATCAATTGCAAGAATTACAACATGAGACATTGGAAGCTAGACATGCTTTGACTCTTTTAGAAGAGCACAACAAAACTGATCAAGAGTCTATGCGTGATGCCATAATGGCTAGAGACAGAAAGAGGAGACAAAGTGCTCCCATTGAGATTTCAGTTGCACAATTGAGTGATACAGTCTTAGTTGCTGAACTCCAACTAGTTGACAAGGGACATGATGAAGCAATATTGCAAGAGAAAGTCAGAGATTCAGATCATGCAGCAGGGTCAAAGGAGGATCAACTTTTGGAAATGGATTCTCAGTAGAATGGCATGTGGCAGAAAACAGAGAGGCCTAAGGTAAAAATGAGACGAGCATTAAAATGTTTGAAAGAAGTGCAGGGCAGCTTAGAGCAGAACTCTGCATATCAGATTAGCAGGTTGCAGGGGCCCAAGATGGACAACATTGCAAGCTTGCAGACCACCTCTCGGATGGAACTGAGTTTCTTTTCTTTCCCTTGGGAGTATGATGCAAGAGCATCAATTTCAAGGTATTTTTATGCTTTATTTGGATGATAGGAGTCTAGTTGAGTCGATTTAGGTTTGTGCATCATAATCCAATGGTTAGGTTAGGTTAAAGAGTCTAGAAATTCAAATTACTAAGTTTCCCCCCAAAAGGTAATTTGAATCTTTGTAGTGTTTTTGGTGTGTCACAAGGTTGAGATTAGTCCCTCAACTCTTTATTTTGGCTTTCATAGGTTAAATAAGGTCTTTAAAGGACCATGGTAGTCATGTAAGGGTCTTTTGTTGTTTTGCTTCTTAGTTCATGTTAAAAGTTGCACCAAAAAGGCAAAAAATGTCAAGTTCAATGACATAAGCATTAGGGCTATTGATCAAAAATGTCATATACTCGTGTGTAACTGTTTTCTGTATGTTTTGGAGGCTAAATGAATGGAAGGATACACTCCAAGAAGAATGGGGAGCAAGATTTGGTAAAATACCCTGTTACTTTGCAATTTATTGATAGTTTTTCCTGTGAAACAGCAAGAAACTTGCTTGGTACGGTTTTGTACGGCCTGGTACATGGCCTAAAGGTGGATGGGCATGTAAGCACTGTCTTAAGAGTCGAATGCATTTTGTTTGATTTGATTTCATGTTAAAATGAGCAAGTTATGAGGAAACTAGTGCACACGGGTTAATGACAGACCTAGGGTTTACAGTAAGAGTATAAATTGCATGACTTTATTTTCAGCCGTTCAAAAAACATGAAACTTGGTACTGATTTTCTATAGGTCTATATGCATGTGCTCACAAAAGGAGGGGTTCTAAATCATTGATTGGTGTGAGTTATTAACGACAGTGTATTCCATTTTGCTGTTAGACTGTGTAAAAGCTTTTACTTTGAGGGTTTTGTGCAAGATTTCTTTATGTAAGCATTGGTTATTGTTAAGAAGGGTTTGAGGGAAGTCTTTAGAGAGTGTACAAGTGCTTAGGACCAAAGAAGTGTCAAAATCAAAGAATGTTGGTTTCTTTTTAGAGTTGAACCTAGGAAGAATGCTTGTAGGATAAGTTGCAGGGTATAAGTTGCTGCCATCTTTGAAGGACCAGGGAATCTTGTGCTTATTGTTGTCAAAACCACATTGTCATTGCCTTTGAGAACTCCTTGAGTTTGCAATAGCTTTTGCTCTGCATCAAATCTCTCACCTCATTCTAAACTATACCAATCCCTGGAAAAAAGTGGTGTACCAACATACCTAAACTTTGAACCCATACTAATCCCCATACCTGGACCGGCAACTTAGGAAAAAACTAAAAAAGTACTAAAAAGTTAAAATAGGTTCACCTATAGATGAAGAAGAAAAGGACCAAATGGATAACATATGACTATAGAATAATCACGGATGGTGGACTAATATTAGACACTGCCCACTCATTAACATTATAGTTTCATATAATGATGGACCTTACTTACCAAGGGCAATTAGTTGATCAAGAAACACAAGGATGTTAATTTTCAAATCCAAATCCTAAGAGAAGTCATCAAGGAAGCTAGTCCTCAAAATGTAGAGTAGATGATTAATGATGCAACATGTGTTTATAGGAGAGTAGGGAAATTGATTCACTCCACATAAATGGGCATCTATTAGACCCCTTGTTGTGTGCATGTTAGGAACAATGCAAGAGACATTTGAAAGATAGAGTGGATTAAACAAGTGGTGGTGAATGCAACAAGGTGCAAATGTCCATTTGCAACCACTACACCTCATTTGCATTGTTTCAAACCTTTGCAAGTAATGAATTCCTCAAACCAGCCCAAACCTAGTTTGCTTCCTATTTTATTCAACTTTGAGGGATGTTGGAGTTGCAAGATTCCTTGCAACTTATTATTATGACATAGGAATGGAATAGGTGGAAGGAATCAACAACAGAGGAGAGGATGAGCATGAAGGAGATTATGGTTAGTGATACTTAATAGTTGAATGTCAAATACATCAGAACTTTTGTATCCTATGTTTTCACTATCATTAGGCCTAGGGATTCTAACAATCCTAGTCTTGGGGAGATCTACGCGTGCATTGATTGCATGCCTGACCAAACAAAGGCCACTATTCGTGAGAGAGACCCCATCCTAGAGTACTACATTGACTATATTCACCCCATAATCAAAAAAGGTGGGAGAATTTTAACTCCCTTCTACACATGGCTACATATGCTCGAAATCCAAAGTGGTATGTGCATAGACCTAGCAAAGCTCTTCCAATCAATGACCACAAGATGAGGAATTGGCTTATGACAACCTTTAAGAAAATGTATAATCGAAAGGAAGCTTCATTGATCAAAACTCAATCGATAAAGTTTGCAAAACTAGATGGATACAAGTCTCTAGCAAGGATTGATAGGCACACTTTGGCATAGGCCAAGTCAGTTGGTGTTGAATCTATGGACCTCTAGGATTATTGTGCCCACTCGCCATTCATCTTCTCTCACATTTTTCTAGTTCCTCTATTGTTGAGAGGAATTGGTCCACATATAGCTTTATGCATTCTCTATAAAGGGCCAAACTTACTCTGTGAGAGTGGAAAAAGTCATTGTTGTATATATTGCCTTGTGTCTCATTGATTGAAAGAAACCTAAGTATGGGCAAAGCGTAGTGACATAGCGGGTGTAGACACCTAAAATGTGACCATACCCTAACCAAACTTGACTTTTACCTTATTATTTATTTAATTAATTTATCCATCACCTTTAGCCCACACTATTCTACGTCATTAATAAAATAAATATATATTATTTGTTTAATTAAGTTAACCTCACCTTTAAGTAAATTTATATTTATTTAATTAAGTCTAGCCTTATCCCCAAATCCTCCAGCTAAATTAATTAATTAATTTAGGCTAATTAATCCCCACCACCTTTTCATCCATTATTTAATTCCAATTTATTCCTCAATCCTTGTCCATTTAATCCTAGCCATCGATTCCATTCACATGGATCACAATCCAAACTTGTCATCATGTGACAAGTATCCCTCCCACCTTTATCCTTTCATATGTGAAAGGATGCAAAAGTCAAACTAACTTTGCATCTCATCGTACATATCCAAATCTCAACCATTCACATAAGGATGTTGCCCTAATCAAATCCTAAACCTAGCCCTTATCCCTCATGTGACACTTGTCACATGACTACAACTTTGATCCAAACCCTAATCCTCATTCAATCCTAGTCATTCATTAACCAATCTATCATGGCCCTTGATTACCTTCTTGGAAATTCTATAAATTAGACGCCTCTCATCCCATTTGGGCAATCTTGCATTATCATATTGTTATGTTGTCCAATTTTCTATTGAATAATCTTGATCATACCATCATGCTGTTGAAACCTTGAGCAACCACATTCATCTATCAACACATCAACATATCATACTTGATCTTTATGAGGTTTACATGTATTTGGTTTGAATAGGCTAGATTGGATGCATATTTCATTAAGTCATTTGCATGCAATACAATGGGATGTAGATCTTGAAGAGATGCAACAAGTTGTGGAGGAGCAATTGGTTGGGCTTACAATGCAAGATGAGGATACATTTCATTCCAATAGTTCCAATGATGAGGACTTTCTAATATATTTAGTCAATGATGATGACTTTCTCAAAAAAAAAAACTAGCTATGGACATTTTTTTTGGTATTCTTATTTTGTCATTTTAATATTTGTCACTTTAGACTCTAGTTGGTATTCTCAGCTCATTTATACAATGAGACTTTGTAATGGATTCCACTTTCACTAATATGATATTCAAATGATAACATTTACCATTTGAGAATTGAATCTTGACATTGTTCAATTGTTATAACTTATCAATTATCGGTTGTTTTTAGTGTGTTCTCAATTTTGTATTTACTAGTTAATCTTGTACTTTCTTTTGGTCTATGTGTATTTATACATCTAACCCCCCAACTACCATACCCCTCACTCCACCCCAAAAACATTGACTAAAAAGTAGTCATTATACTTAATCACTCGCCACAATAATTACGATTGTTTTTTGAAGAAAGTATCAATAATTACAATTACTCCTATTTCTTGCTCTTCTCCCTCTCTCATCCAAATGTCATCCTCTAAAAAAAGAAATTGAAATTCAATTTGCATATATACTTCTGCAAGTCGCACAAGATGGGAAACATGCAGACTTGCACAAGGTCCCTAAAATCCGTGATTTCTTACAATTGCAGATTGCGACCATGTCTTCTTGTCAAATTCTTAGTCATTTATGCACTTCAAACATATCTTGACCACGTCCTTATTTTACCAGTGGAGTATGGGAGTCCATCTCCCATTTACAAGCATCATTTCTAGCCATTAATGGCGTCCTAGGTCACACAAAAAGGTAGGTAGGGCTTTTTTTTCAAACGTCAAAGTTTCGAGACTTTGCATACCAAGGGGGGGAAGGGGAAAAATGCCCCAAAGGTCCAACAAGCATGACAATATGAGAAACTCTAAAATCCTAAAATCGGATTTAGAGGGAAATGTGTGCCAGGATGGCATGATGTCGAGCTTTCGGGGAAAGCGTGACTGGGATGAAAAGTCTGACAAGGATGGAGAGATGAACTCCGACAGCCCAAAAGACAAACAACAACTTTTGAGGAGTTAGGGAATGTAATGACCAACCCCAAATATTTTTTTTTGTTTTAGCACCCTTGCTGATAATATTTTCTGATTGTGTTGTTTGACTGTTTATTGCATGGTTTGTTGTGATTTGCGTTTATTTGAGCTTGCTTTTCATAATGAACCAAGAGCAGAAACATTGAAAGAGAATACACTAGCAAATAGCATTGAAAGCATAATAAAATCTGTCTAATAACCACTGTAAAAAACTGATTGGAAAGGTTACAAAGTCATAATCAGATTAAACATTTTCAGACCTGGACAATGTAGCAATCTGCAGCCAAAGGGGGGCCTTAGAAAGAGTCAGAACAGCAGCAAAGGTTCTTCAAATAACCACGCACAGCAAGTGGAAAATCACCTTTATCCTCCATGATTACCAGCTTCAAGCAAACTATGAAATCAGACTTAGGCCGCTGTAAAGGATAACCAACCAGCACTTAGACTAAATCAATTCCACCAACCAAGCCGACCCCAAATATCATCATATTTTTAAATGATCAAAAATAAGTATTTTCAGTCCTGAATATGAAGCTTGACAATCTATGTAAACCCATCAAAACGGCATCGTCTGAAATCAATGTTTGACCTGATTCTCCTTGTTTCCCTAGCAACTGCTAATGCTGCCAACAGTGCACAAAACCCAGCAATCAGGCACCTTCATTTAACAGATTGGCAACTGATTTTTTGCCCTGAAAAGGGCATCCCTGCCCTGGAGGTCAATCTGCTCCTATAAATAAAATCTTTCTCCAAAAAATCTAAAACAGCACTCTTTGGAGTAGCCCTAAATAGAGACATAAATAGATGCAATACCCATAATGATATAAAATTTCTTCTCAGAATTATGAGCTGAAATATGGGTTTCAGGTGCAAACTGAAAGTGCCCAGAAATTACTAAAATTACTAAAATCACCACCAAAATGTATTTTACCATCACCGAAATTAAAGCCAAGATTAAACAAGCCAAAACTAACAACTCCACTTCAAAAATGATCGAATATCTTCATCTCTAAACTCTGTAATCTGCAACTTTGAAGCATTGAATGAAGCTCCTGTGTGAAGCCTCCAATATCCTCTCTTGATATGGTCTTTCACACACAAAGAAAGGTGTCCCTGCAGAGGTTTCCGTCTCAGCAAGTCAATCTAAAACCCTCAAAGCCCAAGCTTCAAGAGAAATGTACGGCTAGGTTCCAAATCCAAACATCCATAATGAAAATAAGCCTCCAACATGAACTTTTATCAAAGCTTCTCCAGCAACCCTAAAATCCACGCCAAAACTCCAAGGCTTTGATTTTAATTTATCTTTTAATTCTTCCTTCAGCTTGAGTGACCAAAGTATATGCCTCATTAAAAAGATATAACTTTAAATCTTTACCTCAACATTAGTTTTAATATTAATTCCATTTTTTCTCCTCCTTAGGCGTCCTCTTAAAACTGCACTACAAAATGATATTAAAGTTTAAAAACAACTTCAAGTCATTCATTAGGCGTCCAAGTTCCTTTTTATGTCCCCTCAGGACCCTCAACGATTAAATATAAAGTTACTTCATTAAAGCTCACTTTTCGAAACTTTAATCAAATATTTAAATGATTCAACCTTAGTAACTTTTAACCAACTGAATATGGTGCTGCTGAGACCTCCCTGTCCGGGACCGGCTAACCCTAATTGACTTACTATTTTTAGAAAGTCCTAAAAATAGTAAATAATGCCCTGAGACTTGAGCTGGAGAGAGACTGAGGCACTCGAGAAAGCTCACTAAAGACCAAAGCACCATACCAGGCGCCCTGCTAAAAATAGCACTTCCTAAAAATAGTAAGTGTGCGAGAATCAACCCTAACTAAAAGAGGGTGTCGTAAAATGGGGACATTACAGGGAAGGGGTGATAGGAAGATAAGAGAAAACTTGAAACTTTGAAAGCTTGATAAATCTTACGCAAATTTCAAGGACTTCCATGTGTTAGATTTATGATTAGCTAATAAAGGCAGAAATTTAATTCAAAATCAGACACAATAACACAGCATATACACTAGGAAAACCATCCACATGAGGGAGAAAAACCCAGCAACAATATATCACTTATATATTGAATATCAAGTAATGAACTCCTTTACAATCAGGCCAATTATGAGGCCAAACACAGCACCAAAGTGATGCAATATCACTTGAAGATAATACAACACTCTTGATAAATATATTGACCTCCTTCAATGACTTCAATCTAAACTTGTATATATTCACACTTCCTTGAACTCGAACTAAAATGCAATAAATCGATATAATACAATGAAGAAGCATCGAATATATATATATACACATGATAAGGAAAGGATGCATCTCTTCATGTCGGCCTTCACAAGAGTCGTGTCTCCTAGAATCATGAAATCGGCCTCCAAAGATTGTATCTCTTCAAGAATCGCGTCTCCAAGATGTTGGCCACATTAACAATGATTAAATATTAATTGATGTGTAATGATGAAGCGCCTCTTCATCAATTGTTTCCTTACAAATTAAATAGCCGTTAGGCTATCATTTAATTTGTTCTTCATAGAATGATCTGGGTTGGAAGTAGAAGCCTGACGCTGCCAATAACATCAACACTCCCTCTCAGCTAGGGAGGAATACTTCCAGCTATGCAAGACATATCGCCTCATCGTGATGTCAACCACATGGCTACTCCCATGTATGGTAAATGTGCACAAGTCCCTATCACGGAATCACTCAACGTGATATCTTCATCTCATCATAACGTTCACCATGGCTACTCTCAAAGGGTGAAAAGCACAAGTACAAGAAAATCATCACGGACTCTCTCACGTGATGTTGTCATGGAGTCACACACATGACATCCACCAAGGCTACTCCCAGAGGGTGGAGACAAGGGCTTTCACCTCAAATCTCTCTCACAGAGAGAAATGCATTAAGGAAGATCACTGATGCTGACACTCCCTCTCAGCTAGGGCTTGATTCTCCACCATACCAAGCTTGTCTCGAAAGTACACAAACTTTATTCTGGAGAGAGGGTTGGTGAGAATATCTGTCGTTTGCTCATTAGTGCTGATATACTTCAACTAGATCGCTTTCCTCAATACCATATCTCTGATATAGTGGTATTTGATCTCAACATGTTTAGTTCTGTCATGAAACACTAGATTGACAGAAAGCTTCACACAGCTTTGATTATCACAATGAATGACAGTCGGCTCCAATGATTGTCCAAAAAATCCTACAAGGAGCTTCCGAAGCCACACTGCTTCTCAAGCTGCCACAAAAGCTGCAATATACTCAGCCTCTGCAGTGCTTAGTGCCACTAAAGACTGCTTCCTGTTACACCAAGATATCATCGCAGACCCCAGACTAAAGCAACATCTAGAGGTGCTCTTTCGATCAACAACACACCCTGCCCAATCAGAATCAGAATATCCAGGCAGCTTCAAGTCCATACCAAAAGAATATCTCAAGCCATACCCAACTGTGCCACACAAGTATCTCAGGATATGTTTTGTTGCAACTAGATGTATTTGCCTTGGTTCACACATGAATTGACTAAGTGCACTCACTACATAGCAAATATCTGGTCTAGTATTGACTAGATACATCAATGATCCAATCAACTGCCTGTACATTGTGGGATCCACCAGATCTAAACTAGTTGCAGCCTCTTTTAGCTTCTGCAAGTTGGTCTCCATAGGCGTAGACATGGTTTTGCAATCCATCATACCGAATCTCATCAGAATGTCAATTGTATACTTCCCTTGACTCAAAATGATCTCATCCGGCTTCTGCCATACTTCTAAACCAAGGAAGTAGTGCATGAGACCAAGATCCTTCATTTCAAATTCAGAAGCTAACTCCTTCTTGCATTTGATAATGAGGTGATCTTCTCCTATAAGAATTAGATCATCAACATAGAGAACCAAGATCAATGCTTCGCCATCAATTACCTTTAAGTATAGATTTGAATCAGCATCATTCTTGGAGAAGCCCAAGCCTAACAAGAATCAATCAATTCTTTCGTACCAAGCACGAGGAGCCTGCTTAAGGCTGTACAAAGCCTTCTTAAGCCTGCAAACATGAGACTCCTTCCCATGAACCTCAAAGCCATCTAGTTGCTCAATATATACCTCTTCCTCGATTACACCATTTAGAAATGTTGTCTTCACATCCATCTAGGGTATCTTCCATCCTTTAGATGCTGCAATAGCAATGATGGTCCTGACGGATGTATAACGAGCAACTGGAGCAAAGGTTTCCTCATAGTCTACTCCCTCTTTCTAAGAGAATCCTCTAGCCACGAATCCAGCCTTGTACTTCTCAATGCTCCCATCAACCGCATGCTTGATCTTGAAGAGCCACTTAGAAGAAACAACAAATTTTCCTTCAGGTCTAGGTACGATGTCCCAAACATCATTCTTGAGGATGGATTGATACTCTTCAGCCATAGCATCTCTCCATACTTGTTGACTAGTAGCTTCCTCAACACTTGAAGGCTCAGACTCAATGATTTGACTCATCAATGCAACATAGCTTGAAAACTTGTGAGGTCTCTTGCTTTCTCTGAATGTTCCTCTCGGGGATGCAAACCTTTCTACCTCCTGCATTGTTTGTCTGACCCAAAGAGGTCTCTTACGACCAATCGCAATGTCTCTAGGTCCATCAGTAGGTTCCAAAGGCTCGGCTGGATCATCATCTTCTTTAGGATCAGTAGCCTCCCTCTGAATCTCAGGAGTATGGTCAACTTCCATATCCTGAGGAGACTCTAGGTCTTCATTGTCTATCTCCATATGAGTGCCCTTAGATCTCTTGAATTCAACATCCTCCTCAAATGTGACATCCCTGCTGATCTCTATGAGTTTCTAACCTGGAATGTAAACCCTGTAGGCTTTTGAAGACTGACTGTAGCCCACAAATATTCCCTTCTTGCCAGATGGTTCCAACTTTATCCTTTTATCTTTAGAAACATGAACATATACAAGACATCCAAAGATTCTCAAATGACTTACTTCCGACTTCACCCCTGTGAATGCTTCTTCGGGAGTCATGTTCTCCAAAATTCAGTGAGGGCTTCTATTCTAAACATACACAGCTGTCCTAGATGCTTTAGCCCAAAGGAAGGTTTGCAAATCTTGATCATGAATCATGGCTTTGGCTGCTTCTACAATAGATCTGTTCTTCCTTTCTGCAACACCGTTTTGTTGAGGATTGTAAGGGACACAGAACTCCCTCTTAATCCCTGCTTCAATGCAAAAGTTACAAAAGCTTCCACAGATGTACTCTCCTCTGTTGTCGGATCTTAGAACTTTGATCCTTTTCCCAGACAAGTTCTCTACCTGAGCTTTAAATTCCTTGAATCTTTCAAGTACTTCCTCAGATTCCTTAGACTTTAAGAAATAAATCCAAGTCTTTCTAGAGTAGTCATCAATGAAAATAATGTAATACAAGAAGCCACTCAAAGAAGCAACAAACATTGGACCACATAAATCAGAATGAATAAGATCTAGAATACATTTAGATCTACTTTCACTACTATGAAATGGACCTTTAGTATTCTTACCCAATGCGCAACCTCTGCAAGTGCCTTCATGCTCTGGTTGAGTTTAGGAAAGCTCGTGACCATCTTCTCCATGGTTGGTAGTGCTCGAAAGTGAAGGTGAGCAAGTCTTCTATGCCAAAGCTCACATGAACTTGATGAATCATGCAACAAAGCCTGAAGTGGACGAGTGCAAAGTCTGTAGAGAGACTCGTGTCGAACTCCAATCACTTATATATTGAATATCAAGTAATGAACTCCTTTACAATCAGGCCAATTATGAGGCCAAACACAGCACCAAAGTGATGCAATATCACTTGAAGATAATACAACACTCTTGATAAATATATTGACCTCCTTCAATGACTTCAATCTGAACTTGTATATATTCACACTTCCTTGAACTCGAACTAAAATGCAATAAATCGATATAATACAATGAAGAAGCATCGAATATAAATATACACATGATAAGGAAGGACGCATCTCTTCATGTCGGCCTTCACAAGAGTCGTGTCTCCTAGAATCATGAAGTCAGCCTCCAAAGATTGTATCTCTTCAAGAATCACGTCTCCAAGATGTCAGCCACATTAACAATGATTAAATATTAATCGATGTGCAATGATGAAGTGCCTCTTCACCAATCGTTGCCTTACAGATTAAATAGCCATTAGGCTATCATTTAATTTGTTCTTCATAGAATGATCTGTGCTAGAAGTAGAAGCCCAATGCTGCCAATAACATCAACACCACGGAGTTCCAGACCATCCAAGGTGCATGGAAAGAGTTGACAAAATAGGGAATGGTCAAAATTTTGACTCCAATAGGATACATAGAGCAATCGGTGGACTTTCAAAATGTCAGGGGTTGGAAGGAATTCATAACGCATGTCGAGGATTGGGGTGTCGAAGAATCAAGGGGAGAGGGACCAAGGAATGAATGAATGAGGATGTCCGAAAGTCTGACAAATACAAAGAATGAAGCAAAATGAGATACTAAATTGAGGTGCCAACACTCCTTGCGCCCATCTATCTTAGAAAACTTGTTCTATGTAATGTCCCACCCTGATTGGAACAATTTTTTGGTGTGTTTCAATGTAGTTTTGAAATACATTTGCAATAGTTTTCAATAGACAAATGGAGTGCAAGCAATAAAGAAATGTGCAGCGATTAATCAACTCAAGAAACATACAATATTCAGAAATATATAAGGCTAAAAAATTCCAGATTTTAACTCAAGGAAAAATATACATTTTTTCTCAAAACTAGGAGCAACCAGATGCATAAATGTCATTACATATCTATTTTGAAATACCCAGAAAATGTTATTGATAGTTACAGGTCTGATCACAACAAACCAGCAAGCTAGCACTCACAAATTTGTTCATGAAACATCAAACCCTCTTTTCTCCAACCTGAAACTAGCATGCAACCATGTAGAAACCCTAGGCGCCACAAATGGAGGTGATAGGAGCCTAAAACCCTAGGCGTTTTTCCAAGGAAGAAGCACACGCTCCTGTTGTAGCTGAATGGCCCTGCTGGAGGTGTATGGCCAGCAAAGGAGTCACCAAATATATAATATTTTTCTGTTTTGGGAATGCTACAAATACCTTCACAAATCTGTTGTCAAAATATCTCCTCAATCTATAACACAACTCAAGTATATTATTGCCAATGAAACCCACGATCAAACTTATGGCACCAGTAAACCCTCAGGAACCCTCACATCCAAACCAACAAGGGTTACTTACAAATCAACAAGTAAATCCTTCAAATTCAAACAATAAATCTTCCAGTATTCTGTTAATCCATCAAACCTTGAAAATGGAATTCTTCCCTGTAAATTGTTGAAGCTCAAATATAATTCCTGGATGAGATTATCCGATCAAGTGCTCTTGGGTGATCTTCCACACCTGAAAACATTGTCCTCTTTGAGGGATTTCGTCCTCAAAAATCTACAGCTTTCACAACCAGCAAACCCTTGCTGAAGCTCTTCTCAAATTTTGTGCAAACAAGAACAATAATAATGAATATGCAAAATGAGCTCTCAATGCCCTTTTATATTAACCATGCCCAATTTGAGTTTGAATTTCATTTCATTTCATTCTCTTTAATTTCCCCACCTTTCATTCTTTTAATTTTGATGCACAACTTAATAATATAACATCCCTTTTAAAGTCCGCTTATATCTCCCTTTTAAATTGGCACTTAACATTATATTATAAAGTGCACTTTAAAAATCACTTATATCCTTTTAAACATTAAGTCCCTTTCAATTTATTAATAATGCATAAAGTTAAATTATTTTATTTGATGTTATTAATATTAAATGCATAGGACTAATATTAACCAATATAATTCCAAGATATAATTACGCCATCATGCCAAATATAGAAACTTTGCCTGATGACCAGACCATAACTTACTATAAATAGTAAGTTTGAGCAACACATCCAAGTGGCTTACTAAAAATAGTAAGTGTGGGTCAAAGTGTCCAAAATGGGATCCGGAAGGCACACCACAAATAAACTAAGACACTAAGAGTACTGAAATAAACACCAAAGGGTCTGTTGAAGAGCCATAGATCACCCTCAAAGGGGTCCCCTAAACAACCTATTAGCCTACGAGGACCAGTTGGTAGACTAACCACTACATCTAACCATTGCCTTGGAAAATAGGACATTACATTCTAGTTCATCCCAACAAGAAATATCCTTATGCAATGATTCATACCATTGTTTAGCTTCACCTTCCAAGTATAACAAAGAAAAAATCCATATTTCACTTTTACCATTAGCTCATTTATATTTTTGCCACCATTCTAATGCATCTCCACTTCTATCAAAATTAGGAATCTCCATTGAAACGAGGTTTTCTAAATTTCTATTATATGCCCAACTTTGATTTAATCATTTCATAATGCTTTTTGTTGATGTTTTAGCTGGGGAAGATATCCTTCTCTCAAAATCGAAATAATAAATGATATATAAATATTATTTTAAAGGCCAACCCAAGATGAAAAGTCGTCTTGGTTCTTGAATGAGGCCGGCCCTTGCGAAGAGTCACCTTGCTTGTGAAGAGGCACCTTACTTTGTATATATGGAAGGAGATGCTCATTCATTTGATCATCGATTTTATTCTAAAAGACACATTTGCACTTATCAAGGAGTCCGTACATCTACAGTAGATCATATTATTGCATAAAGTAGATCGAAATTTGGAGAGAACATATAATTGTGTATTTGCATATAAGTGAGGTGCAATTCTTTATTGCATTATATTGGCCTTGTGTGTGGCTAAGATTGTAAGCAGATTTTTGCTCCTTTAAATTCAATATATAAGAGAGATATTTTGGCTGGGTTTTTCTCCCTCGAGAAGGAGGCTTTTCCCAGGATAAATTATGTGTTCTTTGTTCATTGTGTTGAATTTTCTATTAATTTGCATTTTTGATTAAAACAACGACATGGTATCAGAGCGGGTTCAGGGGAAATTCGATCAAAAGCAATTACAGATTTAAGATCACTTCCAGGTGTGGAGGAATTTGATTTTATTTTTAAGCTTCAGGTGCTTTCAAGGAGTTCGATATTTGAAGCTTCAGCTGTGATAGATTATTGTTATAATATTGGAGCAACAAAACAATATAGAGATATTAGGAGGAATTGCGTCTGAAGGCAACAAGTCGGGTTTAGATATCACTGTGAGAACAAATCTGGAAGTATATGACTGTGGTGTGGTTGTATATGGAAAATCACAAGCTGTTGTTGGTGCGAGTGGATGCGATGGTACTTTGGTTTCTTGACATTGTTCTGAAGATCTATGTGGGCTGTAATGGAGTTATGTTTTGGTTCTTGTTGAAGTCAGTGTGTAGGTTCTATGTTATCTCCTCTCATTTTTGAGTCCTATGGGATATGAGTTTAATGGAATGCTCAGGTCTGAAAAACAGTGTTCATTCTTCAAGTCATATGAGCTTTTGCGCATTGGTGTAAAGTTCGGAAATTTACCTATGGTGTATACATTTGAGGCTTCAGAGATTTCAGGGAACTCTATCGTTTACATTTAACAGCTAAGAAGAGACTACAAGACAAGCACCTGACTACATCTATTGACCAACATAAAGAGATAAGTATTTTATGTTTGAATAATGATCATGAATTTTATAGTTAATAATAATTCATGCAATAACATTGGGAATAGTGAATCATGTATGCTTCTAGCATTAATATTTATCTTCGGGATAGTTTTGAACTATTATTAATCAACAAACATGAAGACACAGCTTGCTGCCATGGGACTAAGTTGGTGGCACATAACTGGAGACGTTTCTTCAAAGAGAAGGAATTAACATTCAGAGGGAGTCTGACAATTCATCAGAGGCAACCTTGGACAAGGAGGTCAGGAGGTTGATGCAAGTACTTGGAGCTTCAGAAGGAGTCACATCATCATGAAGATCTGTTGTAATGTATATTTCTCTGTGACGGAGAAGTATGAGGTGAAAGCCCTTGTTAGTGTATATTTCTCTGTGACGGAGAAGTATGATGTGAAAGCCCTTGTAGTGTATATTTCTCTGAGACGGAGAAATATGAGGTGCGAGCCCTTGTCCATCTCTGAGACGGAGATGTGGTTCTTTCCACACATGGGAGTAGCCATGGTTGACGTCATGTTGAGTGACTCCATGACAATATCACGTTGAGAGACTCCATGATGAACTTTTTCTCAAATGGGTGTAGCCATTTTGGATGTCATGTTGAGAGACTCCATGACATGGATATCTGGAAGGATACCTCCCTAGCTAAGAGGGAGTGTTGATGTTTTAGCTGCGGGAGATATCCTTTTCTCAAAATCAAAATAATAAATGATATATAAATATTATTTTAAAGGCCGACCCAAGATGAAAAGTCGCCTTGGTTCTTGAATGAGACCGACCCTTGTGAAGAGTCGCCTTGCTTGTGAAGACGCACCTTACTTTGTATATATGGAAGGAGATGCTCATTCATTTGATCATCAATTTTATTCTAAAAGAGACATTTGCACTTATCAAGGAGTTTGTGCATCTACAGCAGATCATATTATTGCATAAAGCAGATCGACATTAGGGAGAGATCATATAATTGTGTATTTGCATCTAAGTGAGGTGTGATTCTTTATTGCATTATATTGGCCTTATGTGTGGCCAAGATTGTAAGCAGATTTCTGCTCCTTTAAATTCAATATATAAGAGAGATATTTTGGCTGGGTTTTTCTCCCTCGAGAAGGAGGGTTTTCCCAGGATAAATTATGTGTTCTTTGTTCACTGTGTTGAAATTTCTGTTAATTTGCATTTCTAATTAAAACAACAACACTTTCGACCTCAAAAAATAAAAATACAAATAATAGATCCCTACTAAATTTTGATGGGAATTCTAGAAATGTAAAAAATATCAAAAAGTTCCTTGATTTGCAACCTAGAAAGCAAATTTATGAAAAAGCATTAAAAAAATGAAATAATATTATAATTCTCTTAATATCGATGATATAAATCTGATTTTTGGGCCGTAACTTCCTTAGATGATCCTCAAACTACAGTAAAAAAGTTGCAAAAAAAATCACAGCTGCTTGAAAGATATAGGTGGATCTTCAAAAATTAGGGTTTTGCCCTCACCTTTGCCCAAATCATATCTTTGATACCACTTGATAAGGTCCACACATATAATAATCAATAATTCAATGTAGAAGATATATCTCACACAAGACAAGAGATCTTTGTTGAGATGTCCCACCCCCAAATGGGAAATCTGCTAACTGAATTTCTGCCTTGTTTGACTTGTTTGGTTTTTCATGGTTTTTGCTTAATTTGAGTATTTTGCATGATTTTGTGTTTTTGAGATATAATGCCATGAAAGATGCAAAAGAAACACATACAATGCAAGCAAAGGAAATATTGAAACAAATTCTGAAGCAAACTTTTAATGTATTCAAATCAGAATTATACAATGCTTAGAAACCATTTTACTTCATACCCAGAAGCCAAGCATTAGTAATTCTGGAAATTTATTACAGCAGCCTGGTAAACCCTTGCTCATGGATGCCTAGCACCAAATGATGAGTTCTCCACAATAATAATGCATCAAATATATTGCTATGATCTGGCCACCCCTAATGGATGAAGAATGAAGCTCAGAACATAGGCGTTTTCAGCCAAGGAAACCCCATGCCTAGCAAAGGAGGCTGTACAGCCCAGCTGCTAGTGATTGGTACGGCCCAGCAAATGCACAGCAGCAATAAATGTTAAAGAATGATCAGCAACATTAGTGTTTTCTGGTTTAACCTCTGATCAGCATCTTAAACTCTGAGGAACCCCTATGAATCGACTCCTGAAAGCACAAATATGACTCCTGATTGAAGCCACCTATTAATGCAACCTTTGGGTGATCTTTCACACCTGTGGGAAGCACGAATCTGAGAGAATGAGCGTTCTCCAAGATCAGATTCAAGCAAAACCCTGGTTTTCTTCTCCAAATGCCAAAGCAACAAAAGCAATTTTCAAGTGTTGAATGAATGAATGCTTTTCATGCTTTGTACAAGCTTTTATACCTCCTCCTCAAATGGCACGATTTCCAAGTGCAATTAAATCATTACAATATAATAAAGCATTTGCTTTTGTTGTGACTTTATTATATAACTTTCACTTGGCGCTTTAAACCATGACTTAAATTATTTGACTTAATATCACTAAATAACCCCTTTATAATAAAGTCAAATAAATCATTATAATAATCACTTTATAATTAATTATTATTAAAGTATAAATTTAATAATAATTATAATATCACAACTCCCTCAATAATCATCATTTACTGATTCTGTCAGTGCCAAGAGGAAGCCCTCTAAAACCTCTGCTCACCTGGGTGCCTTACTATAAATAGTAAGGTTGGCCTCTATCACCCAACTGACTTACTATAAATAGCAAGTGTATAAAAACGAAGCCAGAAACCCATGCAAATGATCACCTCAGAATATGCCAACAAACTGGAGAAGAAAACACAATAAACTGCCATCTAGAGAACCCATTAACACCCATATAAGGCCCTCTAATCACCATTATTAGCCTACGAGGACCTAATGATAGGCTAATCTGTCAAACACTGACTCAAGCTAAAAAGGGGACATTACATTTGTGGGCCTATATGCCCTAATATCCAATATATGCAAAAATAGACTAAACCCTTGAGGTAAGGTAACACCATCCAATATAACTAACTTAAGAGATGTGTGTCACACGTTGGCATCTCCATCCACCCACATACATTATAATATCATATCCCTAGGTGCCTAACACTTTTGGACATTGTTTTCACAAGGCTAATGAGAGCAGATTTCTTGGCCAACTATGGTATAGATTTGATTGATAATCTTACTGTTGACAATTCTATTGAAAGGTGGCATAGGTTAGCATGAAAAGGGAATCAAGATCCCTCCTAGGATTCCATTCTTTCTAATTATTGGTGCTCAATTTTTCTCAAAGACAAACTATGTTTTGTCAAGCTCTTTCTCTTCCAAAATTATTTTCAAAGATTGACGTTGTCTAGCACACTTGGTCTGTGCTGATTTGTTACATTGACAATGGTAGCTAGGTGGGGATTTTTTTTATCCTTGGTTTGTTCTAGAAAAAAGTGTTTGTGAAGATTATTGTATTTGATTGTTGCTTTGCCGCCAATGGAGCCCAACTTTTCTATCTTTATTCAAAGAAACAAGAGATGGCCTTTAAGGGAGAGGGGGTTCTAGGAAACAAGAAAGGTGATCATTCTTCATGGTGCAAACGACCACAGTGTTTCTGGTGATAAAAAAAAGTGGTAGGCTCCAATTATCTGCAAGTGGCGGTTTGTAGGAAGGCCAATTCAGAAATTATGTCTTATTTCATTTCACATGTTCTGGATTTTGTTAAAGACAAGGAAATGGTGAAAACTTTGGTTCAAACCTTTGTGTGAGAATAACTCAAAGGAGGACTTAAGAATACCCTGGAATTTGTGGAGTCTCATCTTGTTCATCTTTTGACTATTGCGGGAACTGAATTTCAAGGACCAATTTCAATGACATCCTTTCAAGTATTGGGGCTAGACTTCTTGCCTCAGTTGAAGTTATAGATAATTTGCAGAAACTTGTGATGTGAGATGGTGAGGAAAAATTTAGTCCTAACTTTGAGTTTGCTAGGTGGTTGTGTCCTTTGCATTCCCTTCTCCATAGCAGGACATTGCACAGGCAAAGAGGGCTCATAGGGCAATCAAGTTCTTACTGCAAACAATGTGTTTAGTAATGAAAGATGATGAAGATGACAGGTCTAGAGGAGCAGTTGTGGTTGAGAGTTCTTCCCCTATTGACGAATAGGCTTGTCTTTCTGTGTTGGTATTTCCTATTAAAATAATATTGTTATATTTAGTTTAATGGTCAAATAAGATATTAGAATAGACTTTAGATATATTCTTTTATTCTTTCAATTAGTTTCTTAGCTTTTGGTAGTCTATTGATATCTTTGCTATTATTAGCTCATTGTAGTTCTATATAAAAATGTGTTTGCTTCTTATTTAATCAATCAATTATCTTGGCAATAGTTATGTGTGTGTTCATAACTATTTTATGGTATCAAAGCTCGGATTTAGGGATCGGTTAGCAAGTGAATTCTACGGACAATGAAGTGATGAATTCAACGCAAGACACGGGAAATTGTGCCAAGGGTGACTACGAATTTCGTACAAAAACTTTTTGTTGAATTTTTTTCTTACAAAGATTTCATGGGTATTACTTGTGCAGATTTTTTTTTGACAAACTTTAAAAAAAAAAAAATCGTGGGGTTTTACTGTACCCAAAAACTAGGGTTTCAGAGCTTTTTTGAAACAGCTAGGGTTTTGCACATTTTTGGTGATTTTCAGACCTGCGGCTAGGGTTTTCAGACATTTCCTACAGTGGCTAGGATTTTCTATGTCAGCTAGGGTTTTCTGCATTCAAAAATTCAGCACCTAGGGTTTCAAAAAAAATTTACAAGTCCTCGGCTTGGTACATTGATTCTGGAGCATCCAGACATTTCACTCACTGGAAGGATTGGTTCACTAACTATACAGCTTGTTCAAATTCAGTGATCTTTGGTGGCGGTGAAGAGTATATAGTGGTTGGTAAAGATAATGTCCAATTCACATATAGAGGAAAAAATCTTCTTTTCCTCAATGTATACTATGTACCAGGAATGGAGCTCAATTTGCTCTAAGTGAGTCAGATTATGCACCATTGTCCTAAGTTGGGCGTCATCTTCAACGCGCACAAGTGTCGCACAATTGAAAAGGAGTCCAAGCAGACTATAGCAGATGGCATTGAAGACCATGGTTTGTATCGGCTAGTTGACACTAGAGAGGTTCAGGAGCATGCATTAGCAGCCAAGAGTTCATTTGTGATTAGTACTCTATGGCATCAACGTCATGGGCATCTCAACGTATCCTATCTGTCTCAATTGGCTCAAGAGCATATGGTGGATGACTTAGTTGATGTCCAGTAGCAGATTCAAGGTGTTTGTGGAGCATGCCAAGCAAGGAAGCAACATAGATCTCCGTTCTCAGAAGGATAGGCTTGGAGAGCTCACAAGGTCCTTCAACTGGTTCAGACAGATGCATGTGGACCAATGAATACCTCACCAGTCATAGGTGCCAGGTATTTTCTTTTATTTGTTGATGATTTCAATAGGAAAATGTGGGTGTTTTTCCGAAAAGAAAAATTAGAGGTGTTTACACAATTTTAGTTGTTCAAATTATTAGTGGAAAAAGAGTTTGGTTGTTCTTTGATCACTCTAAGGTCTGATAATGGGGGTGAATTCTACTCACACGAATTCACGGACTTTTGTGCTAAACACGGTATCAAAAGATAGTACACCATACCTTACACTCCACAACAAAATGGAGTTGTTGAGAGACAGAATCAAACTATTACAGAGATGGCCTCATGTATGATGGAGAACAGGAATGTTCCCAAGAGGTTTTGGGCTGAGGCAGTTTATACTGTTATTTATCTTCTCAACAAGTCTCTGACATAGGTAGTGAAGGAGAAGACCCCAGAGGAAGCATGGTCTGGGAGGAAACCAAAGGTAAGTCATTTGAAGATTTTCAGTTCTATAGCATATGTTTGGATTCCAAATGCTAAGAGAACCAAACTGGACTCCAAGAGTCAGAAGACAATGCTCACAGGGTACAGTGATAATCATAAAGCCTTTCGGCTGATTGATGTGCACACTGACCACTTGACATTCAACACGGATGTGTTGATTGATGAAGAAGTTGGGCCTTCTCAAGTATCTTCTAACATCGAGAGTATTGCACATCAGCTTTTGAAGGCTAGGGACTTAGGTGTTCATCTCCCATTAGTTACACCTAAAGGGGGGACTCTGATGATTCCGAACATGTGGAATCCCCTAGGCACATACCACCAGCAATACCAAATGATCTACTTCAAGAGAACCTGGAAGAGCATCTAGATGATATAATACCAGATGGCCCATGACATGATGCTCATGTTGATTTGGATAGACAGGGTTCGACAATGAGACCTAAGTGGTGGGAAAAACTCATTGGTGATGTTTGGGATGATGAACTACTTGAGGGTCAATCATCCAAAGGCAAGAGCATACATAACACTGTTAATTTTGCTCTTATGGCTAACATTCAGGGTGTTTACGAACCACAAGACTTTAATATTAGAGGAGTTCAACTTTAGCTCAAGGCATACACAAAATAAAACCTATATTGATGGCCAAACGACTTATTTTGACAATCTAGAAGATTAGAACCAAATCAATTATTCCTTTCAAAGAAAATTGATGCTCTCTATCACCTACTGCATATCTCCATCACAAGAAATAGATTATGTCTTAATAACTTCAATAATTTCCTAAACAATCAAGCTTTCCAACATGAGATATGACAATGCAAATGACAAAATAGCCAGGTTTCTCTAGAATCTACACACATACTTTCAACAAGAATGCTAGAATCGTATGCCAAAGAAACAGCTCTTGTACATAGGAGAAAATTACCTGTGGTCGGCACTTAGAATTTCAAAGCGAGCTACATCAGAACTTCGTGAATGAGCAGCCATTGCAGATGAAATCGCCATTATTCTGTCGCTGATAAAATCACTGCTAGACAAGAGAAAACAAAATAAATTACACAATAGATACTTGAAAATATTTGTTTCACCATAAAAGAACAAAAAAAATTATTGAATAAAAACATTCTATCAATGCAATGCAAACTGCAAACAATAAAGTATTCTAGACTAAATAAGTAATCATTCAGCTTCAGCTTGTATTTGACAAACTAGCAATAATAACTGCCAGTGGTGCCCAATAATGGTTCAAAGCAGATAGATATCAGATAAGCTTCTCCACTTTGTAGGATGACTGACAATGGCAATGTTATGGTTCCATTAAAACTGGAAAACCTTGATAACATCACTTCACCATACATCATGTTGGAAATACTATACATAAAAAGAAATATACAATGCATCTATTATGCTGCAATGGGATTAAAAATCTTCAATATTCAAGATGAAAATGAAAATAGAGACAGTATTGAAATAATATTTGCACCAATATAACTTATGCTCCAATATCTTCCACAACCAACGAACATTCTATATCAGTCTAATTGCAACATGACAATTCCCTATTCAATCATTCCTTAGACTAGAACTGGAGTCTGGACAATTAACCCAACACCATGTTTAGAAAGTTTGCAATGTCATCATGAGTGCAAATATAAGCCTAGTCTACTTGAGTTCAAAAGCATAGATGTAATGTCCCCATTTTATGCATTATTAATCCGTGAGCTTTTCACCAGTTTTTGAGTTTTTCCTATAAGCTTCTAGGTGTGCTGGGGAGAACTCCAACTCCTTGGTGGATGTAGGTTTAGCATTTCAAGATTTATGTTCGTGGCATTGAGCTCAGTTGGCGTTAGGGATTGTTGTGACGCTTTTAGATGTGTCTATTTTTAGAAAATTCTAGTGTTCCACGGGGACGCGTCCCCCCCCTTTTTTGTGCCGTCTCCCTGTCCGGGACGTTTCAGGGACTTGGAGACGCCATGGAGACGTCCCTTGGCCGTCCCTTCACCGCCATCGGGACGTGAGAGACGTCTCTGAGACGAGGGAGACGCCTGGGCGTCTCCGAGACGTCTCAGGGACGTCCAAGCGTCCCTCGAGCGTCTCGGAGACGCCCAGGAGTCTCCCGCGCTGGGACGCATTATAAAGCGTTTTTTTTTTTTAAATCTTTTATTTTTGTTGAAGTTTGTGCCTAGGGCCGAACCCTAAAGGCCTATGGGACCCATCTCAAAGCCTCTAAATGAAATAAAACTCTCAAATTGCTTTCTTTTTTACTCATATATGCATTTGATGTTTTGGAGCAGCTAGGTGAAGAAGAGGAAAACCAGTGAGAAG
The DNA here is from genome assembly GCA_007258455.2 of Sequoia sempervirens. Classification (NCBI taxonomy): domain Eukaryota; kingdom Viridiplantae; phylum Streptophyta; class Pinopsida; order Cupressales; family Cupressaceae; genus Sequoia; species Sequoia sempervirens. The sequence goes on from VDFB02254749.1 coordinate 37,734, forward strand.
AGTGAGTGAAAGAGTGAGTTTGAGGTGCTGCAAGTGCAAGAGGGGTGAGAAGGAGAAAGAAGAAGAAGAGGAGGAGCATTCTACACCAATTTTGAAGGATTTTTCAAGCACAAGGTAGGATTTTATGACTGTTTTTCTTAGTTTTTTCAATTTTTTTTTGTTTTGTTTTCCAAGTTTTTAGATTCATTTTGAAAATGTAGTTTGATGTTTGAAATGGGCATTGAAATGAAAATCAAAACATGAATATGCATTTGCAGCCACATGTCTATGAAATTATGATTAAAAATTTAATCATAATTTCATATACATGGCTGCAAATGCATATTCATATTCTTAATTTTCATTTCAAGGCTCATTTTTTTTTCTTTCATCTTTCCATCAAGATTCATCATGAAATTTTAAAATTTTATTTTCAAATTTGTTAAACAGAAACTAGGCTGAAACTAGGCACTTATAGAATTTATTTGTTTATTGCAGTGTCACAATGAGCTCTCATGACAATGATGACATCAACATGAGTGAGGATGAAGCTCATTCACATAGTGATATTGATCCTGAATATGAACCTGGGGTTGAGGGGGATGACCATGGGGATGAGCATGAAGTCCAAACTAGTTCCATGGCAAGTGAAGCAAGTAATTTAAATTGCCCTTCTGCAATATTGGCAAAGTATGCTAGGGGTCCTTTTGATCCCACTTCCCCTCTCAAACAATTTGCAACAAAAGATCTAAGCAGGCAACCGCAAGGGGCAACAGCTGGTGGCACAAGGAGGTGGAAGTGCAACTTTTGTGGTGGTGGGTGGTATGGCAGCATCACTAGAGTTAATGCACACCTCCTTTTCATTAAAGGAAAAGGTGTGGGGATATGTCGTTTTTTGATAAAACCAGAAAACCTGAAATTCAAAATTGAAATAAATAAGTTATGGGGTGTTCCTGATGATACTCCAGTTGCACCTGTGCCTACTACTTTGTCTCATAGGACACAGCTTCAGCATAGCCAACAACAGAGATCTAGCCATACTTTGCAGACGAGAGTAGGAGGGACACCAGGTTCTTCTTCTAGTGCCTATGCAGGAGAGGGGAGGGGGAAACGGAAAGTGCAAAGTCAAACTCAAAGTAACCCCATTGCAGATTTGTTTAATGTGCAGCTCAAGGATGAGATAGATGATGCCATTGGCAAGTTCTTCTTTGCCAATGGCATCCCGTTTCATGTTGCCCGATCTCCTTATTTTAAGGATATGATATCGATGGTGGCAAAGGGAGGACCATCATATGTGCCACCAGGTGAGACGAAATTGAGGACCGCGATCTTGGATAAGAACTATTCCAAGATCAATTTGTTGATGGAGAAGATGAAGGAGTGTTGGATTGAGACAGGATGTAGCATAGTCATGGATTGGTGGATGGACATTAGCCATCGTCCACTCATTAACATCATGGTTACATGTACTGAGGGCCCATATTTTCTTAAGGCAGTTGATTGTTCAGGGCATCGCAAAGATGTTGATTTTCAGTTTGAGGTTCTCAGGGATGCTATTGAGGAGGTTGGGCCACAAAATGTGGTCCAAGTTGTGACAGATGCTGCACATGTGTGCAAAGCTGCAGGGAGATTTATTGAGGCTACTTATAGGCATATTTGGTGGACCCCATGTTGTGTGCATGCCATGAACAATGCACTCAAGGACATGGGAAAGATTGAATGGATTAGAGCAGTGGTTCATGATGCGAGAGATGTGCAGATGTTTATCTGCAACCACCACACATCACATGCACTTTTCAGGACCTTCGCTAAGAAGGAGTTCCTGAAACCTACTGATACGAGATATGGTTCCTATTTCATTCTCTTAGACAGAATGATTGAGTTGCAAGAGGCACTGCAACTCATGGTCATGACAGCAGATTGGAGTAGGTGGGCCGAGTCTAGGACAGAGCATGGGAGGAAGGTGAAGGATACAGTGAAGAGCGATGTGTTCTGGGCTGATGCAAAATATATTGTCGCCATCATTAAACCAGTTTTCCAGGTTATCAAGTATGGGGATGCGGATGCACCTAGCCTTGGAGAGGTGTATGAGTGCATTGATTCTATGCTTGATCAGATGAGGGTTGTTGTGCGAGAGAGGGACCCTACATTAGCATTCTACCACGAGCACATTCAGCCAATCATTCACAGGAGATGGGAGAAGCTCAACACTCCCTTGCACATGGCAGCCTATGCACTTAATCCTAAGTGGTACTTGACTAGGCCTGGTAGAGTAACACCGATACAGGATGCAGAGGTGAAGGCAGGGTTCTTTAGGTGCATTGAGAGGATGTATGATGATGTAGATGCCAGTGTGATTCGCACTGAGTGGACCAAATTTGCCACTCTTAGAGGTTATTCAGATGCAGCCAAGATGGATATGCGAACTATGGCGCAGGAGGACCCAATTTTGTGGTGGACTTGCCATGGATCAGGATCTTTGACTACCACTCTAGCCATTCGATTGTTATCTCAGGTTTCTAGTTCTTCAGCTGCTGAGAGGAACTGGTCTACATATAGCTTCATCCACTCTCTTAAGAGGAACAGACTTACCTCTAGGAGAGCAGAGAAGCTTGTGGCTGTACATAGTGCTTTGCGTCTCATTGACCGCAAATCACTTTTGTACAAAGAGAGTCCAGCAGCACGGTGGGATGTAGACCCAGAGGAGCCAGCACAGATTGATGAGGATGCTGCAGTTTCGGCTTCAGATGCAGGGCTGGTTGGTATTAGTTTGGCAGCGCTTGATCGCGAGGATTCCAGTAGTTCGAGTGATGAGGAGTTTGGGGATGATTAGAGGCCTCCCTTCACTACATTTTTGCATTTTGTACTTATTTTGATTATGATATCAAACTATCAATGTACTCATGCTACTTATTTTTATCATTATGATATGATATTATGATGTGACATGTCATATTTTCGATATTCATATAATAGATATCTCAAATTCGACAATTTCATTTGTCAAATTTTAATATTTTATTTGATTAGTGATTACTAATAGTTTTCAAGTATTCAAAATGTTAGTATTTGCAATTTTACTAATTTGCCAAAGTTTAATTTGAATTGTTATTCTAAAACATCTTTTTATAACTAGTTATTCAAGTACCATATGTATATCAACGCTGCCCCCCCACCGCCGTCCCCCCGTCGTCCCCCTGCCGTCCCCAAACTTAGACCCCTTGTCCCCCCGTCCCCGAGACCCATCCCGCACACGGAGACGCATCCCCTTCAGGAAACTCCGTGGAACACTGGAAAATTCCCGAGTAGACACTAGTCGTCATTCCACACCTTGGTATCATCTTGGCATGCTCAGATTTGGTTTTTGAAGTCGTCGTTGTTCTTTCCACAACTTGGTTGAGTTATTGAGTTATTATTTATTTATTCCTTCCGCAACTTGGTTAAGTTATTGAGTTATTATTTATTTATTCGGCTAATGGTTGTCTAATATTGAGAAATAATTAAAGGGAAACTTAATGTAATAGCTTGTTGGAAAAGTAATCAAGTGTTTTAAAATTTGGATGCCTAGAAAAGGAGGTCTTTTGCACATAATGAATTATTTAATTTAAAATAGAACTTTTTCAAAAAAGCAACAAAAAAGCACAAAAGTGTTTTTCGAAAAGCAACAAAAAAACTATAAAGAAGGTGTTGTGGACTCATTTGATATACGAAAGATTACACCTATTGTTATGCTATTGGATTGATCCTGCAAGTTCTTCCGAAAATCGTTTGAAGACGAAAACCCTCATTTGATTCCTAGTTTCAAATTTGAGAGATAATCCCTAGCTAGTGGAATGATTCTATTCGGGAATCACATTGTGCTTCAACGGAGTTCCAATTTCTAGGGTTTCAAAATGAAGATTTTTTTAAGTATTTTGAGGTGCAGATTTCGGGGCAATTATTTGCTAATATTCTCAGTGATTTTTGTGTGTTTGGAGCATTTTTCAGAATAGCTTTGCTGGCCACTCAGTTTGAGGCTAAGTTGTCGAATCGGGTACGGGTACGGTTCACCGGTACAGCAATATTTTTTTTGGAGGGTGAGTTCGTTTGGGTATGTTTGTACATAAAACATATAAAAATCATAGATATAGACATATTTGCAGCCTAAAAAGTAAAAACAAGAATTAAATTTAGAATACCACATATCATGCATATGCTAAACAGAACTTAGAACTACCATAAATATAACAAATCTGAAATACAATTATACTAAATTAATTTGATATCAATTTTTCAAAACTTGAATGTTACGATAGGTATATAATTATATTGAATTCATTGTTCATTGGTTCAACATTTAAAACAAAATAATACAATTAACAGTAGGCATCATATGGATCATCAAGTTGATTAAGATCAACATCATTATTGACATTAGATGATGTAGGTAAAAAGTTGAAAAAAACTTTGAAATCTGTGTCGAGACTTTCGGAATCAGTCAAACATGCCACGTTGACCAGAAAAAAGGTCGAAAAAACGTCGGGATTCGTCTATTTTTTTTAAATACGTTGCAGGAGTTAAAAATGCAGTACCCTGGTCGATTCCACAGGGTTTTTACACGTATCCGATTCGGATACGTACCACTACCCAGAATCGGCAGGGCATAGGGGCGATTCCGATAACTTAGGTTTGAGAGTTTGGTATTTGCCCTAACTGGCCATACTACTCATTTTTCTTGCAGGGAAGGTTGTGATGGGAATTCTAAACTGCATTCTTTATGATTTCTGAGTCATTACATTGCTATCCGCACTGCAACAGCAGGCTTCAGACCTTTTACAGTCCTGCACCAACAAGTTTTAATATGACATTTGAGGTGTTTGTAGTGCTGGAAGTGTATGTTGCTGATTGTTATCGCTGGGAAGTGTACCACACTGATTGGAAGTGGGTTTTGAGGAGAGTCCATGGCTGCCATGACATGCAAATTATGAACAGCAGACCTGCAGCAAATCCTTTATGACATTTCACACCTATGACCCTCAATTTCAACACCATTTTCAAGGAATTTTCACATGGGTGTTTCATATTGATGTATATATCTTGTGTTGCTAATCTATGGTATTCTCATGCAATCAGAACTTTGTAACAGCAGTTGAATGTACATTGTTTAATTATATCAGAACTTAATAACAGAAGTGGCAAGTTAATGTTATTGTTATCTCATTGGCAAAGTTTAGAAAGGAAAAAATTAGGCATGGTTGTTAGAACTTAGAATACATGAAAATTGACAAATATGTATCCAGATATATAAGTATACATATCTGAATGTGTATGTTAGCATCTAGGAAGGTATAGACGCATGCATATCAGCTACATACACATATGCATACAAAAGTATCCTAACTGACACTTTACACTAAACTTCTTGGCTACCTCTCCTATAGTGAAATTATATGCACAAGAGATGATCAATATGCCTATATTTGCAGCTTCAGACACTATGATATAGCAAATTAGCAATGGAAAATTGAGATTTTGTCACAAAATGCCTGAATTTCCTTGCATGCCACTTGGCGTTTCACTACAGAGGATAGAGAGTACTAAACAGTGATTCTGGTGATTCTTATGACTTATGGCAACGAAGCCAATGCTATTACACTAAACTTCTTGGCTACCTCTCCTATAGTGAAATTGTATGCACAAGAGATGATCAAGATGCCTATATTTGCAGCTTGAGACACTATGATATAGCAAATTAGCAATGGAAAATTGAGATTTTGTCACAAAATGCCTGAATTTCCTTGCATGCCACTTGGCGTTTCACTACAGAGGATAGAGAGTACTATACAGTGATTCTGGTGATTCTCATGGCTTATGGCAACGAAGCCAATGCTATAAACACTTCATCTCGCTGCCTCATGATGTTCTTATTAAAAGAAGATATACTACATTTCAAGTGATTGTAATTTTTTGTGATAAACTCCATTTCAAGTGAAGCAATGGCAAGACTTGAGGTACAATAGTGGCATAATACTTGAAAAACTCATAATTAATCCCAAGTGATCATGACCTGTCACATTTTCCATGTCATTCCCCAAGGTTTTTCCAAAGTTATTTGAAAGGTTGTTATGAATCTTGATATTCTTTCATACATGCCTGTCTCTTTTTGGCTCATTTTTACGCCTAGAGGTAGAAAAATATGGAGCAGTTCTAGACTGAACAATTTTTTTTGGTAATAGGGTATTTTGGCATTGTTTAAGTTCTACTTTGGAAAAACATATATATGTACAAGTTATATTTTAAAAGTTTAAACAATAGAAAGGATTTTCTTTTAAATTATACCCTAATTCTGAAATGGTAGACCATATTCCACAACAGAATGTCCTACTATCTTCAACCCTTTTAGGTGAATAAAATAGTTTATTGATCCTACACAAAAAAATTGAGTAACTAGGCATTATGTCTAATTTTATCTCTGTGCACTCTATTTGACATGAACTAGAAATATTAGTTTTTTCTCTAGTTTTTACAACTAGGACATCATTATTTGGCTCCCAAATTTTTCCCATATTAAATCAAAGTAATTGAATTCCGGTCACACTTTTGCCATGCTGAGTCAATGTCATATAAATGGAATTGTATCGTGTGAGGCAACATCTAAACATATCCTCAGTTATAGATATGACCCACTTGAAATCTTAAAAAAGGTCACCAAACTTCTGCTTTGTGGCTATAGCATTGCTTTCAAATCTATAAATGTAGACAAAAAGTAGAATTAGTTATGCAAGTTTAAGCCAAATTATTTCAGATTTGTGATTTCAAATCTCAATCACGGTTGCAGAATGCATCACCCACCCTCCACAGGTATGAATACCTAAGAACATGGTATGGATTTGGGTACAACATCGTGCAGATACGACCTAGATACTATACCTGCATGTGCCCTAAATTTTTTTGGTTACCAGCCATGCCGGATTGGCAAGGATTTGGGTTTGTAAAAGCATTGCCCTATATTCATAGCAAGTTGGCAAAAAAAAATTGAAAATATTTAAACCTCAGGTTATGGGTCGGCTAAAACCAACGAGAAATTATTAAAAACCTAGGTTCAGTTTTGTATAAATAATGTTGAACCAAGAGAAGGTTTCAATGTTCACAAATTGCAGCACTTTCCAAAATATTTTTTGCAACCTAGTTCCACCTAGATCTCTTCCACTACAACAATTAAGAACTCTAATATTAAGTGAATAGGGATAACATTTTGATAGCATGTGATCTATCATTGCATTTGAACTTTTCTTTGATAATGAAACCATATCTAAATATAAACATTTCAGAATATGAAGCAATTATGTGGTCTATTGCTTCTAGAGTAAAGAAAATCTCCTCTAATAACTTATAAAATTGTGTTATATTTATGTATATGTATTTTTTATAAATGTCATATCCAGTCATATCCATATTAGGGTCTTTGAAAAATGGCCATATCCATATACAATACTGTATCTGTGTCCATGCAACATTGATCTCAAATGAGAATATAGACTTTTATGGTCGATGGATATGATATTTGTATACTTAAGTTTTATATATTGTCGTACAACATCCCTAGTGTTCTTTGGCGATAAGCACACTCTGACATGCAACCTGAGGATTTTCCATAAGTTTATGCACAACGTTGCCCATTCTAGATTTGAATAATCTAAAAATCATAGTAATGGCATATGCTTGCATGCACACAAACATTCACATTAGTTTTTCCCTGTTTCCTTCCTGCCAGGAATATATACAGGCACAAGCACTACAACTATAACAATGGTATACAGTTGAGTTAACCCTTCCATCCCAATATACAAGAATATATAACTGTAGTATATGTGAAGACCCCCCAAACTTGCATTTTGGCATAAGGTGAATGTCCCAACATAAGCCAATTTAGCATAAGCAAAGCCTACACCTTGAAAATACTACTTTGGTATCTGCTCTCTCAGTCCCACCAAATTTGTTTCAAGGGCATCTTCGGTTTCCAAATTTGTCCAGATACACTGTATACTCCTCTATTTACAAACGTAGATCCATGCCAATCTCACCCATTACATGAATATCACAAATAAATTCAACATTCCCAAAGAAACTTATAACCCATTCAGATCAAACAGCTTAACTATACAAACTATCAAACACCTTATCAAAAAAAAGGCATCCAACTGCCATGACCCAGCAGTTAAAAATACGATTAAACACCCTGAAACAATGAAACGAAGAATTTTCCAACACAAATACCTGCTTTTAAAATTTATGGATGTGTAAACGTGGAACTTATAAGCATATTCCCTTCCTTTATTTTCATTCAATCAATTTAGAAATTGAAATACATATTAAATCCTTTCACTCCTCAGTCTTCCCTCCCAAGGCACACACTAATTTTCCAATAAACACTTGACTATTACTACTATAGATCATATGGCATAACATACATAATGGACCTGAAAATCATTTGAGTTATTGAATATGACTCTTAAATAGAAATAAATGCATTCACACACTTTTCTGAATTTGTATCTATCATCAAATATATGGAAGAAATCCAGCCCATGACTATAGAAAATCCAAAGTATGTAGATTTCTAAATGAGCAAATGTGTGTACATTCCAAGCTCATACTCATCTCTGAATCTATGAATGAGACAAATGATGTTATGTCGAAGCTAGTAGGACTATGCTGTAGAACATCAGCTTTCCAAATTCCTGTGTCCAAGACCTCATTAAATTGAAGCTTAAAATGGTAGAAAAGGTTGCATAATCAGTAAAGAAAATAAATATTAAGAACATCTCAGTTGACAATAATAGCAACTACATAGAGGTGTCAGCAAAAGAAAGAGAAATTAAGCAATCAAAACAGTTCAGATCTTATGAGGTTTATCAGCTCTATTTGGTTGGTTCTTCAATTAGAGTGCTTCCAATCCATCCTTAATTAAGTAAAGAAAATTAACTGAGTCCACCCTCAACAAACCATGATTACAGTGCAAAAGAAATGCATGATTTGCTCATTCTCAGCAAAAGTTGCATGTAGACAATAGTGCAAGGAATCACAGCCCATATAAATTTGCTTGAGTTCAAACTTATTTGATCAATCGAGAATAGAAAATGGAGTGCAAAACATTTTCATCAGAAGTGGAATGCAGTACAGTAACCCTTGCTATTCCTTATATCACATCATATCTATACATAATTGATTTTCTCTATTCGATGGAGCCATGTCCTCACAGGTTAGTTCCCTAGCAAATGTATTCCAATGGGGACAGGGACAAGGGGATGTAGTAAAGATGTCACTGTGTCATCCCCTCAAAAGGGATTTAATTAGTTAATTATATTTCATTTTAATTTGCAATTTAATACATTTTTATCTTTTAAATTGTCTTCTAGTGTCCACGTGGCTGTCCTGGGGAACTTCAAGGCCTCCATATTTTGCAAAAAAGCATTTTAGGATTGACACAACATCATTACTAAAAACAAAAATATTTAACTGCTAGCAATAGCATAGAAAAGATCAATTTGTAACAATGAACATTCTATACAATATTTAGTTAATGATAGCCCAAAGCAGTAATCACTCAAAACCAATAGACAGTTTGGTAAAACTAGTTGTTAATAAATGGGTGCTACACTCTTAAAACTATAATGTACATGGGGATATGTGTATCCAACTTGTGGCAAGCATAACCCTTAATTAAGTTATATGATCATTTATATAAGTCTCATATAGATAGTTAGGTCAGCCTCGGTGGCATCAATGACATGATTATGGTATATATTGGAGGTAGTGATTAGTTTATTATCATCATATTTTGTATTCTGTTCTTATTGAAGACTATTGGAGGTGACCTCCTCCAAGTGGCTTACCTTTGGAGGTTACTCCCTCTAAGTGGCTTATCATTATCAGTTATTTGCAGCATATTTCCTATTATTTTCTTCTCTTGTGCAAGTAATTTCATTACAATAGGTTTAAAGCTTGTAGTTACTTTAAAGTTATAAGAAAATATTACAAACCAAGAAATCCTTACATCTCTCCTTACAAACTAGGTTGATTTATATGGCTTAGAGTGGATGCATGTTTCCTTTTCAGAGGTGTGTCCATCAGCAGGGAGGGGCTATAAAAGAGAAAACCAAGCATTCTAGATGCACATCCTAAAATACAAAAAGCCTTCTAAATGTCTAATAAATACCAAAAACTTAACAAAATGCCCCCATTCCTCTAGTCATTATAACAAATAACCCTGACTAAAGCAATTCTCGGTGACAGCAGTAATGCACATAAATTAAACCTTGTTATTTCATCAGGTTCTACTCCAACCCATTCAACTTTCTCAATGGCAGTTGCAACGTGTTTGATTCTCCTATCATATTCCACAGCTTCTAGTAGCTTCAAATCATCACTGAAGAAACTTTGTTCTCCATGAAGAACCACCTGCCACAACGGATTTGTTACTCTCAAAAGATAAACAAAAACAGGCACGCTTGCATATACAAGTAATTTAATCAGAGAGTCTAATCAATATCTGAAATATAAAACAAATAAAAAATCAGACTTGTACACTAATTACTCCCTTGATAACTCCAGTGTTGCATAAATTTATTTATGTATGTGACGCTTTAATCATCACTGGTGATAATGAGTTTGATCAGAAAATTCCTGTAAAACATAAGTTTCATCTCTAACTATATATCTAAGCTCACCCTTCCATTAGTAATGACAGCAATATCTCCTGGCTTCAATCCAAACTCTAGTGATAGGAACCTTGACACCTGTATGACATCAAAAGGTATATTTAGATTAATGCACAGGCTTGCTACAATGTGTCTCATAATCCATAACAAATTGTTTATTACATAACCATGCCAATCAACGATAACATATAGAGCCTATTAAACTCATTCAGCATTACAGAAATTTTAGTACTTAATAGTTAATACTAGTCAAGAACAAATCAGAAGTGGTAAATCTACCAGATGAATAATCTTTACAAACAACACCTGGGGCTAAAACTGAAGAAATTTAGAGGATCAAGAACAATTATTTTCAAAAGGCCATCTGAAAAATGTAGAGAGAGAGACCTTAGAAAACAAACAGCAGTAGTTATCTAGCATAGATATCTTTAATACATCCATCTCAAGAGAGATCAATATAATATAATTATAAATTAATCATTAATTATTATAATAAAAGAAGTATAATTAAATTAATATTATTATTATCAGTAACTAATATATAAATATAGTATTTCAATATATAATAGAATACCTATATGTAAAAATTGAATATTGGTATATCAGTCATGCAAAGTAAGCAATTTTGGAAGCAATCGTCGTACAGTTTCTTGCATCTCAATTTTGATGGGGGCTCTAGAGGTAACCTAGGTTTGGCATGGTAGAGTGTGTTCTAAGAAATGAGAGGCTGTTTTGTGAAAGGGGACTCTTTCTTCTTGAGCTCTAAAATAATAATGAAGCAGAATCACTAGTGGTGATGGAAGGTATCAAGTGGGCTCTATCTGTAGGTTGCAAAAAAATTAATTGTGGAAAGTGACTCTATGGTAGTGACTGTGGGGCTGTCCAAGGTGTTTTCCCAATGTTGGTAGTTTAAAGGGTTGTTGGAACAGGCTCTAGAGCTCTGTAATAATATTGACGATGTTTTCTTTATTCAATATTTTTAAATTTTAGGGAGTATAACAAGGTAGCAGATAGTTTGGCTAACTTAGGCATTGAATTGAATCCTCTGACGGGCCTCTCTAATTCCTCAAATTATGTGTGAAAATCAACATAAAAAATTGGTAACTCTTATGTTTCAGAATTATCATTTGTATAGGTTCCAATCAGCAAAGGTGGCAACCTCATAATATGGAGCACCTGAATCCCCATAGAATGCATGAATAGGTTTATATCACTGCACCCTAGAGTGCTTTCCAGTTCTTTTGCTTACAGAGCTCTCAATTGGATGGGTGACAGTGTGACCCATTTTATCACGGCTTAATTTTGGATCACAAGTTATAAGTGATTTTTGCTTGCCCAAATGCAGACACTCTACAGATGGTAAAATTGGTCCTTGAGCTTGAGGGTTTGGATAACACTAGGCAGCTCATATCCAAGAAAACCATTGCCACTGACTTTTTTATGGAGATGAATGGCATGGTATCAAAATGAGCTATCAAGGAATGAATTTGTGTTGGTGTTGGTGTGTTTTTCCTTGCATTAGCGAGGATGGAGAAGAAACAAATGGCAGCAACAGTGGAATCTCTGGGGTCCCGTGACCCCTATTTTCAAAAAGGAATTTGTGCATTGAGAGATGAAATTCAAGAGGTGTACAAGCAGACAAAGGAATTAGTAGATTTTTGTAAGGATTTAGCTCTAGTGGTGAATTCTCTATTTATTTCACAAAGGGAGGGTAAATTGAAGATTGTCTCCCAATTCTCCCTTATAACTTTTGCTAGCAATGTACTTAGAAGGGTTGAAAAAAATCCCAATGGTGCAAGGTCAAACTTCTGTGGATGGTGGAAACATTGCTTAAGGGGTTGGGGGTGGCAAGAGTTTGGAGCCAAGTGTGTTGAGTGCTTATGTTGCACACAAGCTGATAAAACCCTATGGACATCATTTTAGATGTTGTCATAGTTTTAACAACTAGCCATGTGGGCTATTCAAGTTTCTATTTTTTGGTATTTGGGGATTAATGGGTTTGATGGAAGCCATTTATCTTGTAGGAGTTCAGCCCTTTTTGGTTATTTGGTCATTATTACTATTTCAATGTATGTATCTTGTGTTCCTCACTACTATCAAAAAAATAGAAGATACAAGGACAAGTCCCCTCCAACTTGCTTACCCTCTCCCTCAATAACCCTGATAAAGCAAGACAACAAAGGTCATCCCTTGTCACTGAGGAAACTAAGAATGCATCCCCAAAATGACATCCATGGGGGCCCATTGTCCCTAGGACAATTGGGAACATCTAAGACATCCCTCAACCATATTGAAAATAGTAAAACATCCCCCCTAGCAATCTAAATTTTTTAAGACAAAAAAACCTATTGTACAAAGAGCAAATATATGAATGCATACAACTATTGAAACAAAAAGTAAAACTTTTGAATGCTTGCATACAACTATCAAATGAATGTGTACAATCATTGTGTGGTTGTGCACAACTGTAGAATGAAGATGTAATGACAACATATATTTCTTAATGGGAAATCGTGTGACTACATATATTTCTTACTCTTTCAATCAATGGGAAATTGTGTGACTACATACAACCATGGAAACAAAATTCATAATTGTCGAATGAGCGCATACAACAACGGAATGAAAATCTACCCATATTGAATGGCAACACACATTGGTTACTCTTTTCATCAATGGGTAATTCTATGATAGTATAGAGTTGCACTATAGTGTTCCATGGAGTTTCAAAGCAAGGGGCCAAGCATATGCATTGATAGGTTTTGGAGATGAGACTATGAACCTAGATTTGGGGATAGGAACACACATGATATATAATTATAATATATGAAAAAATAATTATAGAAATTGTATAAGAAATTACAATCCATTAATTTTGTAGTTTATCATTAACAATAGGTAAATATAATAGTCATACATTATATAAAGTTCCATGGCTCTCAAAACCCTAGTGAAGTCCTCAACGGCTACAATAATACAAGGGGATGTTGCAATGGCTTTGTCGTTGCGCCAAAAGATCAATATGTTAACACCCGATACAAACGCCAGATTTATACAAGATCCACGGGAGGCAGTAAAGCCATGTCACGAATTCAAAGGGTGGCACTAAACAACCAAGGGGACGAAGGCACCAACCTTCCAACAACCCCCCCCTAGCACGACCGTGGGATTCGAACCCATGACCTTGCTCTGATACCATTTGTTGAATGGCTTTGTCGTTGTGCCAAAAGATTGACATATTAACGCCTGATACAAACACCAGATTTATACAAGATCCATGGGAGGCGGTTAAGCCATGTCACAAATCCAAAGGGCGGCGTTGAACAACCAAGGGGATGAAGGCACCAACCTTCCAACAAGAGATTCATCTTGTCCCTCAACTTCACATCCATTGTCCCATGATTTGGTATTTCCTTATGGAAAACCACAAGTGGAAGTTGAGGCTCAACATTCACTAATGAAAGATGGTGCAGTCACCTCGTTATGGTAGTAGATCTCGATGGTGGGTTGATCAACTCTAGAACCCGGAAATGCTCCCTTTGACCCTTTGAAGCCAGCTATCGATGTGTCCTCTCACTAGCACTTTAGATCTTTGCATGTTCCCCTAGCAATTTTGGGACTAAAAGCCCAAGAGGATATAGAAAACTACTCTAAGGTGGGTTTGGTTTGTAAGTTTCAAAACCCTTGGCCAAGTTTAATAGAGTTAAATGAGTGGTGCGTTACCAAAAATTGGAAACCCTTGTTTGATGTTTTAGTCCTTTATCCATGTTTGCTTGGCTTTTCATTGCTACATGTGACTCATTGAAGGATTGTCACACCTTTCTAGAAGGTCGTCCTTGGCATTGGGAATCAACTCTTCTAAGCATGAAGCCTTGGTACTTTGACTTTTACATATCATCATCTTTTTCCCTAGTGCCAACTTCGATGCAACTTCCTAATTTGTTGCTTCATTTTTGGCATCCAACAAGCCCTTCATCTATTGGAAATGTGTTGGGATGATGCATTCTTATTGCTTATCAAACTACATCCTAGTCCTTGGCTATTTACACATGGATTTTGGTTGAAATGGATCTCACAAATGGTCTCTTAGATTGGTGAACCTAAATGTGGGTGATAAAATATGGATGCAACCTTTAGACTACAAAAAGTTGGTGTTTCATTGTAAAGCATGTTTCTCTCATGGGCATTTGGTAGATCTTTTGTCCTACACAATGAGCGAGAAAAGGCCATTCCCTTACTTGGTGGAAGGGTGTGAACCCAACTCACCGCTTGACATCTATAGGGCAGTCTATGTGTCCTTTAATCCAACCACTACAAGAAAGCACTTGTTCATCTTTCTCTTAAGAATTTTAGGCATATTGGTCCATCTTTGGATTTTTTGTCGTTGGGGCTTCAGTTAAAGATCCCTACTCAATCACCACCCTTGTTCCTTAATGTGGTGAGATCCTCTCTTCCTTCTAGGGAAATCACTGCTCGATCAATTTCCTTCTCAAAGTTTTCTTTTGTTCTAAGAAGATGAAGAAACGTGTGCCTCTTTCACCACGATATCTCTCAGTTGTTTCATCCAATGGTACAAAGGCCACAACTTCTAAGGGTCTTCAAGAGGGCTTTGTCAATAACATTCTGCAACAAATCCTCGATCCTAAGGATCATGATCGCCCAAGGCACTCATCTAGCAAACTCTTCTAGGTATGAGGTTGATGTTTTTATTTGTTTGACACTTGCTTCAAACAAGAAAGATGCTACAAATCATTTTAAGAGTCATATAGTTCTCTACATTCTCACAATATAAGCTTTTTTTTGTGGAAAGCTATTTGGACCATTAGTTTAATGTTAAATTTTGTAGTTCGCAAAAGGCTTTGTACTCTGGAGTCTTTTGCATTGCCATTAATCTTTGGTTTCTTAGCATTGGCACCCACATAGATCCCCCATAAATTATCAAAAAACAATAGATAAATTATAAGTATAAATGTATTTAGTTATCAATTATTATTATTGAAAATTAATTTAATATATGAGTAATAATGAAAAATAAATCTTTAAAATACAATTATAAATTTGTGCTTCCAAAGGCTGGAGCCTTTGCGTGGACGGCTCTCCACGGGCGGATTCTAACTGGTGAGAGGCTCAATCGTATAGGGATTTCAGGCCCTTTTAGGTGTTCGTTGTGTTTTAGTGGTGAAGAAACTACAAATCATTTATTGGTGGAATGTGAGTTCGCTCAAAGGTGTTGGTCAACTTTCTCTGGAAAATTGGGCTGGCAAGGGCCATTGCAAAATGATGTGAAACAAATATTTGATGCATGGCCTCAAATTGGGAAAGGGTTAGCTTTATATGGCATGTGGACAGAAACACCGGCAATGATAATCTGGCAAATTTGGCACGAAAGAAACAACAGAATCTTTAATGATAAAGCTTCCCTGGTAACTACTGTTATAGACAAAATAGAAAGGGGCATAAGTGAGCATTTTAACACAATTTCTCAAGGCAAAACTTTCATTTACTTCTCTGCCTGGGATCAACAAATGGCACAGAACTGGCCTATGGTAAAGGTTCCGAGTGGAAGGCTTCAAAAAACAAAGCAAAATAAGAATGAAGCAAGGTGGATGCTTCCTCCAAAGGGTAGGTTAAAACTAAACTTCGACGGGGCCTCTAGAGGCAACCCAGGGCCCTCGCGTGCAGGATTTTCCATTAGAGACCACAATGGCAAATTAGTTTGGGCTTCTTCAATAAAACTGAAAGCAAGTACCAATAATGATGCTGAAGCATCAAGTCTTTATGAAGGTCTGAAATATTGTGTTGACAAAAACTTGCACAACATTGATATAGAAGGAGATTCGCAAATCATTGTTAGAGCAGCAAGTACCAAAAATGCCCCTAGTTGGAAGCTGAAGAATTGGCTAGAGAGAATAAATCCGCTCTTGGATTTAATTGATAACTTTACCTTTTGCCATGTTTATAGAAAAGCTAACAGATTGGCTGATATGCTGTCAAACGAGGGGATTGATCAAGGCCTCCAATATAAAAGTTCACAAAATCCGCAGGTTTGGAGTAAAGCCGAGGAAATTTTGAAATCAGATCTATCTATACAGTAATTTTGGTGGCAAAGTGCAGGGAAGGGAAGTTTGCGTGGTGTGCAGTTGCTACTGAGCTGAAGTTGGCTGGGGTGTTTTGGCTGGAGGGGCTGTATGAAGAGCTGTTGTCCCATCTTTTCAAGGTGGTTTTGGTTGAATTTGACAACCTTTTAAGGGTAATAGGCGCATAGAGGCTGTGTGGTGACACTGCCAGAATGGTGCGATGTTGGGAGTGTTCCTAACAAGCCTGTTGCACACAAACAAAAGCAGATGGGTGGCCTGAAGCTTTTGGCAGGGAGGTACCGGCTAAATTAGCCTTTGCAGCCTATGTGGAAAGGTCGTGTATGGTGTGTTGCAATCAAATTTTTTTATAGTTAAAAAAAATATATATTTATTATAGTTAATAATATACAAACTGTCAAATTATTAAATTATATGTTGACATGTGTCTATTAATAACAATAAACATATGGTCTTTGAGTAGCATCCACATGTCTTAGTTTTGAAAATTAACCCAATTGTGAAGTGGATTGGCGCCTCTATAAGTGACCTAGCAGTTGATAGTGGGGCTTTCCCTATCTTCTAGTGCATTTTTAGTGGTACCAAGATGTTGGGTCCCCAAACCCAATTTCCCATAGTAGTCAATAATTAAAAAAATATATACAATAATGATCAAATTAATTTATAGTAAATTAAGTTTTAGTAAATTCTATATAATATATTTAGTATTACTAATATATCATATTTAATAAATAATATTAAAAAACCAATTAATTGGTCAAGAGATCATAAGAATTTAGAAAGAAGAAAAGGTCGTAATGCTCTGGAGGCTAGTATTATATTGAACTTTGATCTATCTCTATAGGAAATCCTAGTGTAGGGAGATCAGGTTACTTGTTACATGATGGCAGGAGAGTGTTCTTAAGTGGTAGTTCCAAATTTCTTGGCTCAAAAAGCAATAACAAAACTGAAAAAGACAACTCTCGAGTATTAATAAATGCATTGAAAAAGGTAATACTCCTGATTGGAAAATGACGACTTATTTCAAAGAAGCGAATAATTAGCTAAAAAAGTTTGATTTGGTGAAATCCATCCATTGTTATTGGGAACAAGACAAGGCAATTCATTTGTAGCTAATAAGCGAATAGAAAGTCCAATAATTTTTGTCTTAGAGAGTATTAATATTAAGGATTGGCATGGTCTCAATCTCATAGTTGACGATGAAAACATGCCACACTAAGCTCCAAGTATGGGCAATATTTGCAATTGGAGTTGGTAGACATCATGCATATTTATGATTGCTTTTTGTGGTTGAGATTTGCACATCCCTATGTGAAGAAACACACACTTACACTGAGAGGGGAGGTGAATCAGTATAGGTCAAACTTTTATTTTTCAAAATTTAATCAATCACAATAGTATTGCTTCAAAACTTAATCATCCATAGCAATAGCATAGATGAATCAGTATAGGTCAAACTTTTATTTTTCACAACTTAATCAATCACAGCAGTATTACTTCAAAACTTAATCATGCATAGCAATAGCATACATGCAATATCCAGCAAATAAGAACATGGAAAGAACACATGATTTTATGTGGAAACCATTATGAGAGGAAACCACGACAAAATATTGCTTATATGAAATCTTCTTACAAATTTCATAGGCTTCAACCCACTAGAGACACCAATCCCCACCACTGAGCTCCAGCCCAGCAAGAGACACCAATCTCTTCTAATGAGAGGCACCAACCTCCCGATCTCCTCAATTAGGAGGCTCCGCCTCCAAATGAATAATATGATAATTTATTTGCAACTTCCTCTTAGATCTGCCCTAAATTTCCTTTACAAATCTACTCATGACTTCATCAAAATCTGCCTTAACAACTGCTCACAAATCTGCGATACATCTACTTATAAATCTGCAATAAAGTCTTCAATATTTCTCCTCATATAACCACCATTCTTGCTTTTATTTCTCTACTCTTCTCAAAATATTTATGCTAACAATCTCTTATAAATCTACTCACATATCTCTTGTAAATCTCCTCAAATATCATTTTATTTCTGTTTTTCATATGAAATGATATTCAAGAAATTGCTTGCCCTCTTAAATTTCAAACAAACCTCTATTTATACTTTGCCAAAGTGCCTTTTCACCCAAGAGGGGTGACTCTCCAAGGGGGTCGGCCAACAGCAATAAATTATTTTTATTTAATTTTTTCTTGCCGAAGGTAGGTGCACCTCTCAAGGGGGTCGTCCCTCTTTGGGAGGCCCACAAAAAAATATGTACTTATTAATTTTTAATTAAATAACACGAAATTTGGGGCAGCACCATGAGGGGGGTCATCCCAATCTTTCTATTTTATTTAATTGATCCTCCAATTGGGCGCTAGACATGGGTCAGCCGATGTATAGAATAAACCATTATTTTGTAACTCCTCTTTGCCCAGTGATATCTCGATGATAGTGCCATAAGTTTGGCACAATCCGACTTCTAATGCCCTTTCACATCAATGACAATATTTTTCAACACTATGAGCAGTTTGTTCATGTTGTATGAGTAGATACTATTAGCAAGACAATGCAACTCTTCCAATGGATTTTTATGGTGGTATGGTGTGTTGGAACTCAATTTTGTCGTGTCAAATTTGGCTTGAGTCCCTTCTATTTGTGTGTCTTAGTAGCATGATCCCTTTGTCAATAACTGATCTGAGGAATCTCATAAGGGTTGTCATGTCGAAGCATGTTCTTTACTCTGTGTTTGTTGGAGTTATGGACAGACACTGAGAGGGGGGGTTGAATCAGTGTCTAAACTTTTTCAACTTCGACCAAGATTTTTAAATCTGATTTCCTTTTCTTTCAACAACAGAGTAGAGTAATCACTTTTGAAAGCACAAAGATATGACAACAAACACCTTTAGCAAATTATAACAATTCTTAAGCAATGAATCAAATGAGAACTTTTAAGCGTCCTTTTGAATTAGACTCTTCAGCAATGACTTGTGCAAGATATTTGAACTAAATATTTGCAGATATCAAGGAACTATCATTCAAAAATGTTCAGACTGATAAAAACTATCACAATCAAGAAACAATATGACAACAAAAACAAAGAGACCATAAGACAAAGGATTTGCCGAGTGGAAAACCCTCCTGGGGTAGAAAAACCACTCCTAAACTGCCTTATTGGCTTAATCTTCAAAAACCACTGTTAACAATGCCTTATAGGCTAATTTTTTAGCACCAACCCCTCATTTTGAAACACCAATTTCAAGGAGCACCAACCCCTCGTTTAGAGATATCTATCTCAAGGAGCACCAACCCCTCAAATTATTTTCAGAACAATAGTAATATCAAAGGATCTCTCTGTTTTCTAGTAAGCTCAAGAAACTCAACACTCTTATCTCCCTAATACCCTAAGAATCCAATTCTTGTATTACAGAGTTTTCCAATACATCTCTTGATACGACCAAAATAACTATCTCTCAGAATTACTGGCCAGCAGCACCTTCACTGTTTTCAACAATGGTTTTTATATACATTTCAAGTATGTCTGTTATGAAGAAATCTTCAAAAAGCGTTTTTCACAAGATTGTGAAACTCTCTTGCTAATTTTAGAATATGAAGCTGAATAATGATGATCTGTAGATGATGGTAAAAATCAGAGTAACGCCTATCCAAAGAGCTTTAATTTTTGCGCTGAATCAGGAGATTTCAAATTGTAACTGAAAGATTTTCATCAAAGCCATGACTGCCCACAACAGAAAATCATAACCTCTAAATTCTCAGAGGATATTTTTCCAGAGATTCGATGCCAACCAAAGATGTTGGCATGCAACTATACTTAGAAAATCACATGTCGGCCACAGAGACAGAGTTCGTTAAACGTTCGCTGAGGCATCCAGATAGTCCTGCCGAAGGCAATTATAACGTTGATCGTTCCTTTGGTCCCTGTGCGTCGCCATGACCTTCTGCCGTCAGGGAGAAACCATATCGAAGATCTTTATGTTTCCCCGAGATCACATTTCTGTTATATTTGTTTTAGTCGCTGAGACACAAGAGTCTTTCTCACCGAGACGTGCCCAATATTCGCCTTCGCTAAGACAATATATAGTCGGGAAGACGCTATATAGATTGCCCCACGTTTCACCGAAAGTCCACATGATACATTTTGGTCGCCGTGACATAAGGTTTTTCTTGCTGATGAGTCCATCTGTCCCAAGTGGGTCGCTATAACATACCGACATCAAGGAGACCTCTCGTAGATTATATTGTGTCATACCGAAACAACCCGAACACACCTTAGATCGCCAAGAGAATTCAAATCTCATACCGACAGAGACCCTTTTGTTTTCCATCGGCGAGACCGAAGGTCACTCGCCAAGACCTCTTATCGAGAACCTTAACTCATATCGATATAACATCCCCTTATGTTGTTGGTCGGTGTGACAATGTGGATTCGTTATGACTTCACACCGAAAGTAACATGTCTGGCCGAAGTGAATCTTTAATGTGCCAGTCGGTCGATGTAACAAGTCAAACTCGCCAAGACCTTTCTTCAAGCACATGAGACATACCGAAATGTTCCTTTTGTTTTATGCATCGCCGAGACTTATCAATGTCGGGGAGACATCTCGGAGAGCACACTATGTCATACCAAAAATCTTTATCCACTCTGAGTCGCTGAGACAATACCAACCTCTCACCAAAAGTCCCTCACAAGACTTAGTCGCCAAGACTTGACGGGTTCACTATGACATTACACCGAAGTTGAGACCTCCTGCCGATATACAATTTTTCCAACGGCGATCGGCAAGACTAAAGTAAGTTCGTCAAGACGTTACAACGAAGAAAAACCTCTCACCAATGAGCACCCTTTGTTGCCGGTCGGGGAGACATGATGAGTTCGCTAAGACATCATATCGATGCCACAACTCTTGCCGATATGTTCTTTCTTGTACCAATCGGCAAGACACAAAGCGCTCGATGAAACAATATGCCGATAGGGATTACTTACGCCGATGAACCACCTCATGTAATAGTCGGTGAGACCCGACTCATTCGGTAAGACCTCTTAGCGGTGAACAAAACTCATGCCGATAGACCTTTCCACTGTCGCCAAGACCACGTGAATGTCACGCCGAAAGCTGCTTGTATGTAAAATCAAATTGTCATGACATCAGAAACGTCTTGCCGAAAGGCAACACAGACGTTTATCAGAAAAAAATGGATCGGGGAGACCCTAGCATTTTCATGCCGAAATGTTATTTTTCTGTCACCGAAACAATGTACAAATAAGATAACCAGAGATTGCACGAAGCTCAAACTGATCAGTACCATAAGATATTAAAATGCTGAATGTAAACTGTCCACTGAATGCCAAGACAAGTAAACCATATAGAAAAAACTGTACCAAGATAAAACATGAGAAACCAATCTGAAACTGTCAACAAGTAGAATCAACTGAAAGGTATTTTGTCATCAAGGACAAACCATATGATCACAACTGAGAACCAACAATCTTTGGGGCGGCACCATGAGGGGGGTCATCCCAATCTTTCTATTTTATTTAATTGCTCCTCCAATTGGGCGCTAGACATGGGTCAGCCGATGTATAGAATAAACCATTATTTTGTAACTCCTCTTTGCCCAGTGATATCTCGATGATAGTGCCATAAGTTTGGCACAATCCGACTTCTAATGCCCTTTCACATCAATGACAATATTTTTCAACACTATGAGTAGTTTGTTCATGTTGTATGAGTAGATACTATTAGCAAGACAATGCAACTCTTCCAATGGATTTTTATGGTGGTATGGTGTGTTGGAACTCAATTTTGTCGTGTCAAATTTGGCTTGAGTTCCTTCTATTTGTGTGTCTTAGTAGCATGATCCCTTTGTCAATAACTGATCTGAGGAATCTCATAAGGGTTGTCATGTCGAAGCATGTTCTTTACTCTATGTTCCCCTCCCATGTATTTCATTCAATTCCTTAAACTCAAAAAATCAGAAAATCGACCAAGTATAAGGTAGTCAAAGGTAACATAGGAACCAAGAACCATTGGTTCTCGGTTCCCATGGAAACCCTAATAGAGGAATATGGAGTTAGCGCTAAGGGAGAAGGAAAGCGACTAAGGGGGTGTGGTCAAGGGTTCCCTAGGAACCAAGAACCAGGAACCATGCATTCATAGTTCCACCCTAGGCTCCGACAAAGTAAACATGTTGAAGTTGCGTCAATGGTAGTGGTTCACAATGGGCAAAGAAAGAGGTTTAATCATGCTAGAGAAAATAATAAAGTGTTTGTAGAAATTTTGGAGGCATTTGGTTATATCCTAATGGAGGGAAAAGTTCCACAAAATGAGGTATTACGGAGGTTTTGAGGGCTTTAGGATAGATCTTGATGTTGATGGTTTCCCCACAAGATCCGAATACAACGTGGATTTCCGCACATCCTGTTTCAGCTTGGATTTCTGCAAAAAGCCAAAGAATGGTAGAAATGGGTGTGGATTTGTTGCGAAAATTTTGGAGGCATTTGGATATGACGGAATGGATGTCAATTCTCCACAAAAACATAATATTGACATCCAAATATGGCTTAGATTTTTGCAAAAGGTGAATCGACAGAGGTAAATGTTGCATTTCTTTCTTTTCCACTCACTCCACCTACCAACATTCATGGCACTATGTCACCCAACTGCCAAAAGTAATTATAGATGTTCTCCATTGATCTAAAGCATTCTTTTTGTGTAGGAGAAAGATCTAGGCCTTGCATTTTGAATTGCTACAATGTGCAAATGATTAGGGTTTCGCGTGGCTACTATTATATGCATGATTTTGATCATTTTAAAGAGAGGTTGGTTCTATTGGTGTTGTCTCAAGGGTTCGCAAGTGCAGGGATTTGTCTAGGGTTTCAACCATGCCATGCCTAATTGCAAAAGGACAATGAATCCATGATACATGTGAAGGACTAAATGTATTTGCATTGTGCAGTGAATGTCTCCACAATGTTTTTATTCTCTAGAAAAATCATCACAGTTGTGTAGGTTTTCTTGTCCACTTGCTAACATGATTGTCATGGCCATTTGATAATGTGATAGCATTTTAAAATATTACAGGCTTGTAATAATCATTCATGTATTATATATGGATTCATGCAATTCAATCTAGATTACTAAGTATGCTCACTATATAATGCATGTAATTTGATGGCATTTGTGCCCAGATCAAATCTTTTGTGTTTCCTTCATTGTTTTCTTTTATGTAATCTGCAACTTTGTAGCCCAATGAATAAGGCACCAGTCTCTAGTCCACCTCACCAATCTCACACCATCAAAGCATTAAAATAGTGTAGGAGTGGGATTAGCTTTTGTGCATCCATGACCTCCTATCATAACCAGGGATCTATCTTTAGTGAACCTCAAATAAATCTATCTCATGTGAGTTATGCTTGCACTTTTACATCAGCTATATAGGGGTTTTGAGGCAGCCAGTTGTTCTTAGTTCAGCAACAATCTTTGGAACCAAGACAACAAGTTGGGTTTGGCTGTCCACATTTTACTGTTGTTCATTTTATGTGATTTTAATACCTACTAAGGTATACCCCTAGGAACACCCTCTTGAGTCTAAGCTAAGCTCGAAGGGTAGATGACATAACCCACTCTTGTAGAGTTAGCTCAAAGTCCTCCATTGTTCTCTTGATGAACTGATTTCACTTGCATGATGACAACCTTGGCCTTGTGAGTGAGATTTGGTTCTAGGAAGTGGAGCAGTGGTTTTGAGACCTGACATGGTGTATTAGTGTGTGGTTTTTTGCAATGGAATGTTGGGAGGGCTTTCACCAATCTTGTTTGGGTATCTTTCTAATGATGTATCCAAGTGTTCAATTTCCTAGGGATTCGTTGAGAAAAGGGAAAGTCTAAGATTTCAAATTGAAGAAAAAAATTAATTGTCAGAATGTGCAAGCACTAAATCTTGTTAAGGTGGCATTGGATCTAGATTGTTAGGAAAAGGGTGTTGTACACCTTGCACAAGAAATGAATTATTTTAATAATGTAAATAAATATTTATTTGTGGTACATCTTTAAGAGATGTGTTTAGCCACATCAAATATTTATCTGGGTCTACTTGTAAAGTTGTATTTGACATTGGATAAATATTGTGTGGGTTGCACATGGAAAAGACATTTAATATTGGGAAAACTTAGTAACAAAAAGTAAATGTCGGGGCAAATGGTTTTGTGTACTCGTGATTTTGAAGCACATGGTTTTACCTTTACCACTTGGTTGTTTTGTGTGAGCTTGATTCTATAAAAGAAAGCAAATGTTTAGTGGTAGGGGTTGGCTTGTTGGCTAGTTGATTGTTTGGATTGGTTGTCATCGTATTGAGCTCTCTTGTTAAGTGCATACGTGAAGCATGGCGTGGGATGTGTCATTACATGCTTGGACACATGGAGGATGCATTGGAGGAGCTTGATTTTTCATAAGCATTTATGGAGATTATGTAAGTGTATTGTAATGTTTCAATATTGAATAATACATTGAAAATGGATGCTTTGGAGGCTGGGTTTTTTCCCTCTTGAGAGTTTTCCCAAGGTATATCTTGTATAATCTTGTGGTATGTCTTTAATCTTTGCATTATGATTATTCTATAATCATGTATGTGTTGGAATATTTTGTCATTGATGTCAAGGTTGAGCTACCCAGTTGCCTGCTTGAGCTGCTTGAGCTGCTTGAGCTGCCTAGGTGTCTGTTTGAGCTAGGTGAGTGTTTGCTTCAGCTGGTTAGCTGTCTCCTTCAGCTCTTTGCTTACTTACTTGTCTGCTGGTTGAAAAGTCTTTGCCAAGTCAGCACTTTGAAAAGTCTTCTTGTCAGAAAATCATTGATTACCTTAACTTTATGGGAATTCCTTTGTGTCAGCCAAATGACGCATAGCAAGTGCCTTGTCTTCTTTGACCAAGTAACACATATCTGCTCTGACTAAGTGACACATTGCAAGTGCCCTGCTTGTATTATTGACAGCTTCTACTTCATTTGTATCAGGTCCTTCAAGACATGAAGACAGGTTTTGATATATTTGGATTTTTATTAAGTGGATTATTGTTGAAGAATTTGTCAGGCTTGTCCATTAAAAGGTGCCAAATACGTGTTTATCTTATGTGTCGGCTTCAGGTGATTTAAGGCAACTCTATTTGTGAGTCATCATAGAGACCAACATGGCGACAGTTTTTGAAATGGTTTCGTTTTTTTATGAGCCGATGAATGTCTTGCATTATGACTGGCAGCTTTGCTTCAAAAATTGTGTGGGACAGCAAAAATATCCTTTCTTTTGTGTCGACGTGTGGAGAGAATGGAGTTTGTGGGATTTAATGTGACGGCTCCTTTTGCAAAGACATGGAAGGCATTGGTGTGCTTAAAAGGAAGTTTCAAAGAAATGAGGAGGATGCTGAGAGATGTGAGGCAGTTTCTATTATTGGTTTCTAAAGATATCATTATTTGTGCGGGCTACTTTTAATTCACAGAATATTTCCTAACTGAAATTTAAGAGAGGCGGCTCATTCATTTGGAGCGGACTATTTATAGTCTTGGTGGATGCCATCGTGGATTTTAAAAAATTGCTCTGAAATTATCTCCAGGCCCGTAAAAGGGAGATTACCTTGCTTTGCATTGATTTAGGTAATATCTTGCTTTTGACCTTAGCGGCTAAGGATTTTTAAATCGCATCCTAAATAATGAAGACGTGATGATCCTTCTTTATGTGTGAGTCAGCTATCTTCTGAGCATTGCTTTTTGTAGGCATTTCGAATTTTTTGTTGGCTTCTATTTTTCATTCCCTGCCAATCAACACGGTTTCAGAAGCCATAGTTTGAGTTTTCATGAAGTCATTTTTTTATTATAAATGCCTGCTCAGACATTAAGGATTGGTGCAGGGGCGGCTAAGTTTATGGGCGGCTTTATTTTTGAAATATATTTTGTTTGCAGAGTTTAATACGTCTTTGACATTTTGTTGGGGACAGCCTATTTTGAGACAATCAATTATGGAGACTTAAAAAATTTCACATATTGTGGGTAAATGAATGGATTGGAGTGATGAGTTTTGCAAGTATCATGATATTGGGTAAGGACTAAAAAGGAGGGATGAAATATATACAGTAGTGTGAAAAAAATGGTATTGAAGCTGCTTAGAGAAAATGATATCTTTAACTGAGTTAGTGTGTGGGCTGCACGGTTGGTGTTGGACACATGAATGAATTACAATATTAACTAAAGTTCGTGATGGGCTATGTATATGTCTTGAATCTGAGTTTATATTGATACTGTAAGAATATAATCTGTTTTTGGTTTTGAATGGCATGAGGAGGTCCTCAAGTTTATGTTCTGCTATGTACTTTGGAGTGCTGCCGCAGTATATCTTATCATTGTCAGCAGTTTGTGATGGTGCTCTAGTTGAAGTCATGTTCAGATTATCTCTATGCTGCATCTGGAGTTATACATTCTAGTTTGCATAAGTATGAAGACCTTGTTTAAGGAGTGTGTTTTCAGTTTGAGTGGGGAACTAAGTATGCTGATTGCTGTCATTGTTTGAAGCGTTGTTTGAGGCAGGGGAGCTTCGAAGTGTTGATTCAGCTTTAGTCTTGAAGTACTAAGTTCTGTTAAGTGATCAAGTGCAGGTGGAAGAAGTTTTGTATTCATTTTCAGCATGTTTGTGGATGTGAGCCTCACAGTTCATGTGAAGGCAGTGCTTTAAATCAGTATTTGCAGCTTTGTTTTCTGAAGTCTAGAGTTGGTGCTTCAGCCACTGGAGTTGGTGCTTTGGTGTATTCGGAGTTGGTGCTTCGAAGGAGGGTTGGTGCTCTCGGGTGGGTTGGTGCTCACTAAAAGAAATTGAAGTTGGTGCTTCCAGTGAGTTGGTGCTCACTTATGTAATCAGGGTTGGTGCCCTTTGGATAAATAAAAGAAATATTTTGCCGTGGTTTTTTTACCCGAAAGGGTTTTCCACGTAATCCCGGTGTTTATCTCGTTTATGGTGTTTGTTAATGCTTTAAATGTTCTGATTTCTGATTTACATGCTAAATCTGGTTTGAAGTTTTAAAAAGTTCTGAAATCGAAGTTGGTGCTGCGATGGAGGGTTGGTGCTCTCGGGTGGGTTGGTGCTCACTAAAAGAAATCGAAGTTGGTGCTTCTAGTGAGTTGGTGCTCACTTATGTAATCAGGGTTGGTGCCCTTTGGATAAATAAAAGCAATATTTTGCCGTGGTTTTTTTACCCGAAAGGGTTTTCCACGTAATCCTGGTGTTTATCTCGTTTACGGTGTTTGTTAATGCTTTAAATGTTCTGATTTCTGATTTACATGCTAAATCTGGTTTGAAGTTTTAAAAAGTTCTGAAATACTGATTCACCCCCTACCCCCACCCCCTCTCAGTATTTCCTATGTGCTCTTCAGTATGCATGCTTTTCTCTCATGGGGTTATGTGGGAAATGGTTTGATCAACCTGCTAATTTCCTCACATAAATGGGGTGGCATACAAAGATATTATTTGGCAATGAGCTACAATACTTTCATAAGATAATGAAGGAATTGGTGAGTAACATGGTTGTGCAAGCAAAATTATGGAGCTAGTATCTTTGAATGTAGCAGTGGACAAGGGTTTGGCACAGTCAACTCCAACAATATAGAGGCAAAAAGTGAGGTGACAATAGAAGATATTTTACTCTCTCAACAGGGATGTTGGCATGCTAATGGATTTGTTTCAAGATATTCAGCTAGTAATCAAGCATTTGGTGATTTCTCACCATAATGGGCTTGTGGAAGTCACTACTAGGTACTCCATTCTATTCTTTGCTAATGATACATTATCTAGAGCAGTTTGATAGGTAGAATTAATTGATGGCACTTGATTTCAAGTTTGGAGTAATCTCCATCTTCTCCAAACATGGTGGAGATGGTCCCCAATTCAGGAGATGGTGTGGCAAATAGAGCAAGTGATAGATGGTGATCAATTCTTGATGGTGCAAGTATTCCACAATGGGGAGTGTATAACTTCTAATGGTTTCTTTTATGTATGGGCTAAGTATGGGTAGTGGATTGTTGAGCTATGCGTTGTTGAATGTAGCAGTTCTTATTCTTTTGTTTATGGTAATTACTTTTCATGGTGGAAAAATCAGATCTCTCAACCTCATCCAAAATGAGACTTCAACCTATTGTTCCAAAGTGAAGCTGATTATTGTGACCATAGATAGAAAAATTGGTGAGCACTCAGCTAAGTTGCTGCAACTCATGAGTTTTTCAGCTCACCATGCCAAGTCAATGCAACCCATACGCTGAGTCAAAGCAAATCAGGCCAACTACTCAACAAGTTTCCCTTGTGACTTGGTCAAGTTTTCAAGTGAGACTTGCAAGTTATTGGTAAAAACTCACCTAGCAACAAATTAAAACAGAACCTGTGTGATTTTCACCATTTCACTTCACTTTTTGACATTTTATAGTCTTATTTCACCCAACAAAAGATGTCTTCAACATCCATGTGATAAAAACATGTAGAGAGAAGGAATGGAAGAATGAAGATGTGGTTAGAAATAATGAGGACTTGGTGTTGGAGAAAAGTTGAAATTATAGTGATAAAGTTATGAAGCTTTAACTGTAATTATGAAGATTTATTACCATCTTGCAGGTTTAACAATTCTGTTTTTTTTTTTTTGCAGGTTTCCAGGACAGCTAGGAGTCTCCCGCTGTTTCCCCCAGAGGGAACATTTCCTAGGTGACAGCAGCAAGCAGGGGAGGCCCAGCAGGTATTTTTCCCCATCCCCATGTCTCAAGGTGAGACATCCCTGTCTCTGAAACAAAAGTTCTTCGAGCAGAGACACATCCCTGTGATGCACTGTTAAAGTGAAATCATGCATATGTCAAATAAGAGCATACAGTTGTAAGAAATGTATGTTGTCATTACACATTCATTTATTATTTTATATCCTTCGGGTCTTTTTTTTCATAATGAAAAGATTGAACGATGAAATCAGAAATTTCAGCTGCTATGCTTGAATCAATGAATATGCTACATTGTCTAATATCTAAACTTGAATTTTGATGCCATTAATAGCTAAAAAATGCCCCCTTCAACTGCCATCCCCAAAACCAATTCCACTATCCCCGTCTTGCCATCCCCATCCCCAAAGCATCATGCAACATTGATATTTCTTCACTAATTATTAATAATAATATTAATTTTGAAGGACATTTGGATGTAACGAGGATTTGACATGCAAATAGCCATCAAATTCATTTTAAAAAGTTTCTATTATCCACTCACTCCATTACAACCCCTTTTCTGCCATTGTAGTTACACCTCTTGCCATAACTGTATGACATAATTTACCAGTTGTAATCCATAAACATTCATGCAATCAAATCCTATACCAACTGTATTGAGTGACCCAGAAAGAATATTTTCCTCCTGAAAGGTTCAAGTAGTCAGCATACCTTTTGCAAATAGTATTTGTAACTTAAAGGGTCCCAAGTGCCTGCTGATAGCTCAGATCTCAGGTTTTCAGACTTCAAGTCACTTGATTCGGCCAGCTTGGCAACTTCACTAATAAAGGTATCGACATTGGTATCACTTTCTTGTGAAGAAGATATATGTTGAGACTCATACCAAACAATTAACTGATTTAAGAAGTGTAAGGCCTTTGCACGATCTCTGTCATACAAAGTAACATACGTTGTTGAGTGAATTAGTTAACCATTAGAGTGCATGCCAGCCTATTACACAAACTTCTGATTTTGTACTAGAAGTATACAAAGCCCTAAGGAATTAAATCTAACAAATTATTTTGACACAAGAAGGAACAAAATGCCACTTAGCTCACAACTAACCTGACAGAGGATACAGAAAAATCAATAACCTTCATAAGAAGCAAATGAGGAGATTTCTCTGAAAAAGAATCTAAATTATCCATATTATATAGTACACCAACACGTGCCCTCCTTGAACCATCCAACTGCAATCAATTTACACATTTAGTCAAATTCATCTTATCCTATATTGCATGAGAACCAGAAATTAGAAATTTAGCAGTGATACAGACTGCATCATATCTGAAATTTAATGTATATGAACAAGCTTACCAAATAGCGAATCCCATTGCGAAGAAACTTAAGCCCTCTCTTTGAGGTAAGATCAATGGCCAGAAGATGAGTGACAGGCTTCACATCATCTTCAGCTATTTCAGATAGGCAGACAAACAGAAAATTAATTAGTCTCTATTTCCATGTGCAATTTGTCAAACAGACACAAATTACCACTTGAGCACATCCAACATCTTTCAATTAAGTATGTAGCTTTAGCTTACTTTCTGGAGAATGTAGATATTGAAGTTTCATTATCACAGAATCCTTCTTTGCAACTGACGCAGACAGTGACACAAATTTCTGATGGCCCTTCCCACTGTGAATGATCTACATACATCATTGTAAATACAAGAAAATCATTCAAAATGCATAAGTTCATAACATTATCTTCACAAGTGCAAGTAGAACTACAACTAAATAAAACTTGGCAATATTTGAACCACATCCTTATCCTGTCTCCGCATTCTTCCAATATGCATCTGTTCATTAGCCTTGCTTACTTGTGGATTGTATCGAGGATGACCACTCTCCGAAAGGAATTTTTCCAAAACATCTGTATTGGAACCAATATGTCCATAGTAGATCCCTTCTTGAATTTTGACAAGCTCCTCATTCATAGCCTGAATAGCTGAATCTGGCTCCTATGTCATGGAATATTTAACACTTTAAGATGTGTACAAGTAACATAAGTAACAACTTACCTAAAACATACACAGCAAATACAGAATTATTTGAACACAAGTATAATACCATAAAGTATGACAGTATTTAACCAGAAAACATGCATTACACATTGCCATTCATACACAATAACTTGTAAAGGAGCACACACACATGCACCTATAAAAATCACATAAATATAAAATAGAAAGAAAATAAAAATGACACTGGAACTATAATATAATAAATAAAGAACTTGAGCATATTTAGTGAATGTTTTGTTCCTAGCAAAAGTTCCCATTTAAATCGCCAACACATAAGATATGACTTCAAGAAAATGAAATACCTGACTGGATGGATAAACAAGACCATTCATCAGGAGACAGGGTTGAATTTTTGACAACCCGAGCTTGAATACAAATAAGGTACTTTGATAAGCCATGCTTTTAAATTTCACTTCATTTTCCAAACTCAACAAGATATTTTGTGGTGGTGAAGCAGCTTTCGGTCTGCATTGAAACACAAAAGACACCCATAAGGTAAAAAAAAACTAGTCAGAATATCAAATGACATAAACCTCCACACATTTAATTTGTTATTAGTAGCAACTAAAATGCAGAGTAAGCTTCTTGCAAAACTCAAACTCTTTTCAATTAAACACAATAAATATTAATCAATATAAACTCTATTTATTTTGTTATAAGGAAAATGAAACAAATTTCTACATGCAAGTAAGACGAACAAGCACAAGAGAGTATGTAATAAAGTATTTTCCAGCTTTTAGAACTACTAGAGCAGACTACTGGATGAAACAAAAGGCCATGAAAAAGAGTATGTGTTATATTTACAACTCTCAAATCAAAATCTCCAATTTTAAATGCACTAAAATCTAATTCAAACAGCTATCATTCACAAAATAATGATTTACACTGAAACTCAAATGGCCTAGAAATAAATAAGAGGTAAAAACCTTCATATTAACAAACCTCTAGACTGTGGACTATTTTCCTGGCAGCAAGATTTAAATATATTGACGTTCTGCACCATCAAAAGCAACATTCATGACCCTTGCAATTCACGGGTGGAGAAAACCTTTAAAATACTTGTTGTATATGCTACCATACTGTACAGAGAAGTACTGCTAAAATGCAGCTGTACACAGAAATATAGCACCCATTCAACCTGAATTCTTAAGACATTTTGTGCCCTGTTTTTGTTCTCAAGTGTAAAAAGTCTCTTGTCAAAGGTCTGTTGAAGAAAATAATATTTTGAATTATCCCAATCAAATCATTGTCAACTTTCCCTGTGTTTTCAAAAATTGTTAATTTATTCTGCCAACAGATGCCAAATGACAAATCCAGTGTTACTCTCAAATAACTCATGAAATTTATCCCAGGTTTCTTTAGGTGTTTTACAGTCCATAAATGAAACAAGAAGATATCAGAACCATGCAATCCAATTAGCCCCATTGCTTCATCAATTTTGTTTGCATATACATTTTTTTCATATTACTTGGTGATCGTTGGTGTTTTTTCTTTCAACATTTGCCATAACCCCGTAGACTGTGGTAGTAGTTTCATCTTCATTTTCCACCTATGGTAATTGTGTGGAATTAGAGATTCAATTGCCTTAGTATCAGCCATTAGTTTGACAAACACAAACCGAAGGATTGAAGAGACACAACAAACAAGAGGCACTTAAATCATGGCTTGCAAGCCCCTCCCCCATCACCACCAGCTCACAAATTGTATTAACACATTAATCTAGCTATGGACTGATAATGTAATATCCCCTTATAGGTTTAACTTAAATTTGTCTTTAGTCATGTAAATTAAAATGTCAAAATAGGCCAAGAATCAATAACTCTTAATGATATACTTTAATCTATTAAGAGCAACCTTCAATGGTTAATAATTATTTGACTCATAGTTTGAGGACTATGCGAGTCCTGGAAAAGACTCTTGGGACTTGCAAGTCCTAGGGCTCACCAAGTCGACTCGCCAAGGACTCCGAGCCGAGTCTTGGGGAGTCCAGGCTAGGACTCCCGAGTCCTGGAGAGTGACTCGCGCGAGTCCTAGAGTCAGACTCCCAAGTCCCAACTTAGGACTCTTGGCATCGCCTGGAAACAATGAATATGAATGTTTAAAACTTGTTTTTTGTTTTTTTTTTCATTTGAAAATTTGAAACTATGAGTATGAATGATGAAATTTCAAATATTGAATGTTTGAAGATCATATAACATGAGTAATATTTGAATTATGAGAAATTGATAATCAAATTAGGCTCTTATGTTCTCTAACTGCATTAATTTATTTTATTTTTTTTGTAAAACTACGGTTTTCTTCTTTGTCGAGTCCATGCCGAGTCTGGAGTCCAAATCCTATTTTGGGCAGCCGAGTCCGTGCCGAGTCCGAATTATCAAACTTTGATTTGACTTATATATAGAAAATAATAGATAATATGTTAGTAAGAATGAAGCCACTATCTGATATAAATTCTGAAAAAATGATAACTGATTTAAAAATGGAAAATAGACATCACAACACAGTCGCTGTTTCTGATTTACTCATTCAATTTCATGCATATGAATATGGGGTTTATCGATGTCTATACTGATCGCTGTTTCTGAATTATTTCCTTCAATTTATGTGATTTGGTCCTTGGCTGGGTGTCTGATATTTATCAATTATTTATGCAGCCTGTACTAGATGATCCTAGGTCCCTAGGAGCACTTGATATCTGCTATTAATGATGTATGAATTTCCAAACTGATCGATGATCCCCTTGCTTTGAAATATGTTTTCCTTTTATATCCCATGATGGGAAGGGTCATGGCTTTTCTACGCACTCTTTCTTTGTCAAGAGACATGCCTCTTTTTAATTAATCTTAACTTAATAAGTAAGCTCCTACCTCTTTAATAAATTGCAGATACTCCTTATTAAGGTGGCATCCAAATTAATTATCCATATGTGATTGCATTGGAAGAATGTGAATATAAATCGGCTTCCTTATATTTCCGGGCGCATTCTATATTTCATTAATTATCGGGTAATGTTTATGATTGGCAATTCATATAGCATATCATTCACCATTAGTATATATGCGTGATCCCCACAAACTGGTGACTACTTGGAATTATCGGCGGTTGTCTTTGAGCAGATAATTTATCTTATCTTAAACTCCAGGCCACCATGTTGACACAGAAGACTCCTGCTCTAATCTCCTTAGCCTCTCGATTGCATAAAGGATGGCAAATTATAGGCAAGTCTTGATCGCAACTAAAATAATCATTGACGACTTCTCAGAATATATGTCCATCCTCCGTGGTTTAATCATCTCGCAAATCTGAAGCCCTCAAAACGTCTAACCAATAATCCTCATCATTACTCTCCAACTCCATATTCCAGAGCAGATGGAGATGTGTGTCTGAGGCATCCATGTCACTCAAGAAATAATCTTCTACACAGGCAGACGTGAAATACTGTGCTTTCACCTTTGAGCTGTGCTCGTACATTACTTCAGATGTGGTTGCATTCTCGCTTTGCATTAGCAACCAACTTTCATTATCTTCAAAAATCTGGTTTTCCAAGATAAATGTCTCATCTATTAACAAGTCCTTAAACTCACGATCATCAAAAGAATTTACACCATTGGACTGAAGCCAGTGATAACAATTTGCATCGACAATAATATGAATGCCGGTAATAATTTGAATCAGTCAATCATAATATAAAGGATGCCAGTATAATAGGAATTGCCCAGATTGGAGTGGGTTATTACAGAAACTAAGAATAACACTAATACATTGCTTTTAAAAAAGCATAAAACATAATTTCTAAGTATTCACATATATTCAAAACAACATCAATGTCACCATGAATGTCAGATATATAGATTAATAGGATCTATGGGGTTTTATTGGTTTGACATTGGCACATTGGTGATTTAACATAGCACCCAAATTAAGGGATTTGTTTACTTTGTTGAGATTTTACTCTTGTTTGCTTTTGTAGGTTGCTTCACAGTTAGCCAATTAGGTTCCTGTTATAAGCCTATTTGTAGGCAGAATTGCAATAGTACTGCTTGTTTTTTGGCTTTGTTTCTGGTAAAAAATCAATTGTCCTAATATGGTAACAGATCTAGTAGTGTGCGGGCTTTGTTATTGTTCACTCTAGAAGGCATGAAGCATTGGTGTGGACATGAAGAGAATGCGTAGATGTGACTGCTGCTGCAAAAGGTTGAGTTTGTTATTGTTCACTGTAGAGAGCATGAAGCATTGTTGTGGACATGAGGAGAGCAGAGCGAGGATGTGTATTTTTGCTGCAAAAGCCTGTTGATGTGTAGAATTGAGGACAGAGTGAGCCAAGCTGACTTTCAGATTGTGGAGAGCCATGCAATTTGTGGGACAGGCAGGGATTAGCAGACAAGGAAGCCAAACTGATGATCTATTATACTGAAAATTAATCAAGATTCGGTAAGAGCCATGGCCTGCAATTAAAAAGGATTGTGATGCAGTAAGAGCCATTGCCTGTTATCTCTTTGGCACAGATAAGCTAACATTTAGCACCATCCACATGGTGGTAAACTGAGGCAGTGAATGTGATGGAAGTTTTGACTGTAGTCTAGAAATCATCCACCTTACCTTTTCTTACCACCTACGTGAATGTACAGCAGTAGCAGCATGCAGTAAGTAGAGAAGCATGCAGCAACCAGCAGTAGTTAAAGTTTATAAAGCTATAAGATTAGATACTTGGGGCTGCATTTTATTATTAAAAACTTTTAGAAGGGTATAAAAGTTTAAATTTTAAAATTTGATTAAGTATTTCCTTCTATAGGGCTGCAGGATAAACAGATTTAATTTCTTTGATTGGGAAGGAGTTTTTTGATGCAATTTTGCCAACTTGTGGCCAGCATAAATCTTGCTTGATCTATAAAGTATATTTTTCTATAACACGATCAGTTGTCCCAACTTTATTGCTTCAGTAAACTCATAGTTTACTAATGTGTTTTGAAATACCACAAATCCAAACATTTATTTTGCAAGAAAGAATTACAACCTCTACAGTCATAAGATTCTCACTACTTCTGAGTATTGTGACCTTGATCAAATCGTGTTGAAGGAGGAAAGACCAGATCAAAACTCATAAGGCTATGACAAGAGGCATAATGAAGCCTTAATGCTTTTGAAGTTACCTGCCATAGATGTGCAGACTCTGGAAGTTCAAAATGCCACTGATGTTGCTACCCTTTGGAAGAAACTAAATTCAAATAGCAGACATCAGAGACTGGTCACACCTTTATTTGAAATACTTATCGTTTTCTTTTAAGTTGCTAGAAGGTAGATCTGTCTCAGAATACTTCTTGAATTTGAAGGAAAGAAGAGATCAATTGTTTACCATCCAAAAGCTGGTGGACAATAAGACATGGTAGCTTTGGTTTTATTGTGTCTATCATCAAAATATAAATCGTTTCTTGAATCCTTGTACTTAATTGCAGGGACACAAACACTTGATTCTGAAACCGTATCCACACTTCTCTTGCAAAAGGGGAGGAGACGGGATCAAGTAGAAGCATTGACTTCAGAATTTACAGCTAGTGCATTCAGTGCACAGATCATAGACAAAGGTGAACTAGAAGTGTATCAAATGGCTCGTCGAGAAGTTGTAGCACATCTAGGAGATCAAGCGGGGAGTGCTTTTACAATAATGAACTTGGACAGTTCAGAAGAAATTGCCCTAAGAAAAAAACTGAGCAGAGGAGATCAAAGCATGCAAATGCTGATGAAAGTGAGGAGCATGAGTGAATGAGCCAGAGGTGAAAGAAGTACTCACATTTGTTGCATCATATAAACAATCCATGGAATCAACAACCTAGTACTTTGATTCAGGTGTATCCAAAATACTATACATGCCACAAAGATTGGCATATATTCTTTACTAGTAATAAAAGTATAAGTGGATCTTTCATTTTAGGAATGGATGTACTCATTTTGTTGAAGGGTGTGGCGATGTTAATGTCACCTTGAACAATGTTGTCTATGCATTCAAGAATGTTCGACATGAACAAGGATCTTCTTTCTATCAGTGGCGTCATTAGGAATTCTGCTCTTTCTGTCAACTTCAAAGCACCAAAAGTATGGATTGTACAGATACACTTCAGCATGAAGGTATGGGTATTTGAATTATCAATGTTTTCCTATACTAAGCAAGTCTAATAGGGTGAATAGAAGTCCATCTATACAGGAATGTCAGAATATGAGTACAGGATGCCAAATGGTAAAACATAGTCAACCAAAACATTAGCAGAGCCAAACAAATCTCAGACATTTTGAGAAAGATGTAGGTCTACTTATTGAAAACTGAGTCTGAATGTTTCTCTCATTTATTAACATTCAAAGCTCTAGTTGAAAAGCAAATAGACCTATCAAGTCAGTGAGGTAAAATAATGGAGGGGAGTTTTCCTCCAATTAGTTCAAGAAATTATGCAAGGAGAATCACATGCAATGAGAGTATAATACTCCATAAACTCCATAGCAAAATGAAGTTATGGAATGGTGGAATAGGAAAATTATGGAGATGACAAGATGCATGGTACACAGCTAGAATGTATCATACAAGTACAGGGTGGAAGTCCTCAAAACAGTTGTTTAAATCCTTAACCAGAGTCCTTATAATGCATTGCAGAATACCACTCCCAAAGAAGCATGGTCAAGAAGGAGACCATCAATTAAGTGCCTTGTGAATTTTCAATTGGGTTGCTTTTGCAGTAATTCCTTAACAAAATAGGAGTAAATTAGATGCAAATAGTAGAAGGTATATGCTTGTTGGCTATAATAAGCAATCAAAGGCACATGTGTTTGTTGATCTGTTTACGAATAAAAATGTGATCAATAGAGATGTAGCTGTAGATGAGAAGGTGCCTTTCTTCTTAAATGAAGGTAAACCTACAAATAGTCTTGTATCGGAAACTACTAATAATAAATCTAGTGTGAAACTTGAAGAAGGCTTGAAACATAGCACAAAGCCAGGAACATTAGAGGGATTCAATTTTTAAGATGGCACTCAAAATCCAAAGGAAAGCCAACAGAATATACTGAAATACCATTACAACAGTCTGTATGATGTTTGGGATGAGAAAGAGGGTGAAACTTTCAGAACAAGCTCAAGAAAGCAAGACTGAAGTGCTATTGTACCACACTGAAGGATGTTTGATAAGGTGAAATGTCAAAATCCATGGAAGGGGGACCTATAAAATAGGAAAACAACTTATGCAAGGATGTAAGCAAGTAAATTTTGCTCTTACTTCTGCTGTTTTGCATGTATTTGAACCTAGAACGTATAATGAGGCCAAGTGGAAACCCGAGTGAGAGGTGCCATGAAAGAAAAATTTCAATCCTTGATGCAAAACAAAATTTGAGTGTTGTCTGAATTACCCCAAGGAAAGAAGCCCATTGGTTGTAAATGGGTGCATAAGGTCAAACATAAATCAAAATCCATATAAAAACAGCTAATGATGACATTGTGATACTAGGTATTTATGTTGTTGACCTTACAATCACCAATAGTGGAGCTAGGTCAATTCAAAACATAAAACCTGACCTTTGTTCTATGATGGAAATGACTGATCTCGAGGTCCAGCATTATTGTTAAGGTGTAGAATTATGGCAACTTAAAAATGCTATATTTCTTTTACAAACTAAGAATGCCAAAGATATTCTAGAAAGGTTTGAAGTATTCCATCATCTACACCTTCAAAAGTTAGGATAAAACTCTCAACTGACACCGATTCACAATCAGTTAATGAGTCAATGTATGGTTAACTAGTGGGTGATTTAATTTAGCGTACTACTACTTGGCTGGACTTATATTTTACAATAAGTTGTCTTTCCAGATTCATGTTCAGCCTCACGAATAACATTGGCAAGCTGCAAAACATTTCTTCAATATGTCAAAGGATGAAACTGAACTTTAACATTCTTTCTTAGCACTCTGCCAAATTCATATTAGCTGGATCTATCAGAAGTAATTTCGTGGCAGAGAAAGTTACAACATAAAGTTGCCTTATCTTCCACTAAAGCAGAATTTAAGGCAGTTATCAGTACAGGGTGAGAGGTAATGTGGTTGCACAAATGTTGGTGAAAATTCAACTTGATCCCACTACGCCGACTTCAGCCTTTTTGACGATCAAGGATTCCCCAAGATGCTTAAGAATACTGTCTATCATGTAAGAACATATGAATAGGACATATGAATTGAATCCTAAGTTGCCGGTCCCAATACTGGTTCGGGTTCGGATTCGAGGGTTCGGTTCGCCAGTTCGGCTAAATATTTTGGGGGGTGGGTTCAGTTCGTTTTGGGTTCGTTAGTACAAAAAAATGTAAAAATAAATATATATATATATATATATATGCAGCCTAGAAGCATGAATTAGGATTAGAATATCACATAACATCATATAAACAACAAAACCACCATAAACTTGAATATCATTTAAAACATGCATGATAAATATTTATTGTTCAAACTTCAAGTTCAATATTACAACACTTTTAAAGTTTTAATCATCAAATGGATTCTCTAAATCATTCGTATCAATGTCAACATTGACATTAGATGAAGTAGGAAGACTAGATGAATCACAAGTAGTGCCAATGGCACTGTCACTAGCACTAGTATTGGGCATGGGTCAAAGTCAAACAGCATAAAACATTTAAAAAATGCAAAAGAAACCACTTTTTGGTCGCCTTATCACGTAGGTTCGCCTTGGGTTCACCCGGGTTCGCTCTAGGTTCTTCCCAAGTTCGCCCAGGTTCTGCATGGGTGAACCGGACCAAGAAATCACGAACCTTGGCTAAACCCATAGAGGAACCGAACCAGGATCCGAACCCGACGCAAACCAGGACCAAAACCGAGCATTTTTCAGGTGAACCCGGTAACTTAAATTGAATTTAGTTTAGTCATTAAAAACCACTTTTTGGTCACCTTATTACGCGGGTTCGCCTTGGGTTCACCTGGGTTCGCTCTGGGTTCTTCCCAGGTTCGCCCGGGTTCTGCATGGGCGAACCGGACCAAGAAATCACGAACCCTAGCCGAACCCATAGAGGAACCGAACCAGGATCCAAACCCGACGCAAACCAAGACCGGAACCCAACGTTTTTCAGGCGAACCTGATAACTTAGATTGAATTTAGTTTAGTCATTAAGGGGGTGTGTTAGATA
Organism: Sequoia sempervirens; assembly: GCA_007258455.2. NCBI lineage: Eukaryota > Viridiplantae > Streptophyta > Pinopsida > Cupressales > Cupressaceae > Sequoia > Sequoia sempervirens. The sequence goes on from VDFB02254749.1 coordinate 78,489, forward strand.
TATTATAGATTACTAGGATATATAAATTCATAATGGTTTCATGTTGGCACATAGGTGGTTTCAAGTAGCACCTAAATTTCGAGATTTGTTTGCTTAGTTGAGATTTCACTCTAGTTTGCTTCAATAGGTTGTTACATGGAAAGCCAAATAGGCTTTCTGTTGTAAGCCTATTTAACAGGAAAAATTACGACGTCATGTTGAGATACTCCATGACAACATCACGTTGAAAGACTCTGTGATGAACCCCTTGTACTTGTGTTTTTCCACACATGGGAGTAGCCATGGTGGACGTCATGTTGAGAGTCTCCATGATGACATCACGTTGAGAGACTCCGTGATGGGCACTTGTACGTGTGTTTCTTTCCACACATGGGAGTAGCCATGGTGGACGTCATGTTGAGAGACTCCATGACGACATCACGTTGAGAGACTCCATGATGAACCTTTGAGCTTTCCAAAAATGGGTGTAGCCATTGTGGGCGTCATGTTGAGAGACTCCATGACGAAGATATCTGGAAAATACCTCCCTAGCTAAGAGGGAGTGTTAGTGTTTGTAGCTTAGGGAGATATTTTCTCCTAAGTTAATATAATAAATGATTATTAAGGCAAGTCAACCTTATTACAAAATTATATTTTATATTTGCTATTTATCAAAAAAGGCCGACCTAGGTGAAGAGTCACCTTGCTTGTGAAGAGTCTCCTTGCATTGTATATATAGAAGGAGATGTTCATCCATTTGATCATCAATCAATTCCAAAACTTCAAGTTCGCACCTTAGCAGCAGATCTTCATTTGGTAGCAGCAGATCAATTTCAAGGAGGATCATATTCATTTGTATATTTGCATCAAGGAGTGATGCTATTATTCATTGTAATAATTCAGCCTTGAGTAAGGCCAAACTTGTAAGCAGATTTCTGCTCTTATTCATTCAATATATTGGAGATATATTTTGCTGGGTTTTTCTCCCTCGAGTAGGAGGGTTTTCCTAGGGTAAAAGTGTTGTGTTTATTGTTCATGTGTTGTTGTATTTCTGCTTATTGTAAATCTAATCCTAAAAATAACAGTTTTGTGGATATGTTTCTGGTAAAATAATTAATCGTGCTAATAATAAACAGTGAATCTCTAACACAGCATGGGCAAGGGCATTTACTGGATGTTTAATATGTTTCAACATTGAATGCTAGGAGAAAGTACAATATGTATGGTAGCATAAAATACTCCATATGAGACGACATGTATTAGACTCTATACAATCAACTTGAATCATGGAAGAATGTTTCTCACTCAAAATGAACAATTAATTCTTCTTGCTCAGGTGCAATATATATAAAATGTGTGAACCTCAAAAAAAATGTTCCCAGTGCATGCATCTAGAACTAGCCATCATTGGTACTTAGAGCACAACTTTTTGTCCAAATAAATTCCAAATACTTGCACACCTTTGATACAATCAGTTCCTAGATTACACCTCCATGGATTTCACATTCATATCATATTGAAATATCAGGTAAGCTGGAGATCTCAGTCACAGACTCACAATCACATGCAAATGGATGAAGCAAGAAGCAATCATAGATGTGAAAAAACAAGGATGAGAAAATAGTAAACAAACAAATTTTGAAAAACAATCATGTCTGTGTTTGCTTACTTTATAGTCTCTACAAAAGCCTGTTCCACATCGCCTATTTCGACAACCTCATCATCATTGGCATCCCAAAGATTGTTCACCTGCCATACAGTTTCACATTGGAGAATTAAAAAGTCAACAAAATGTTTTAAGTACAGATGCTCCACCTAGTTGACCACTGAAACCCTTTATTAAAACAATAAATATAGTACTAAGACTCGGATATAAGACACTTCTATTTTTCCTTTCATCTGATTTCTTAAGCATCAGGGAAACCAAGAGTTCTAGTAATTGCTTTGACATCATTAATGTCAGTCGCGTAGCCCACATTCCAGAGTTCTAGAAAAAATATAAGTCCTTCATCAGAGAGTTCACTGGTCCAAGATAGTTGTATGAATGGTCTAGACAAAATGTAAGCCCTTGCTCAGAGAGTTCATGGGACCAAGATAGTTGTATGAATGGTCTAGACAGATGACAAACTCAATACGCTAAGTTTATGAATCCATAAAAGAAAATTTTAGAGCTCAGAGACAGTAGGCATAATGCTATCATATGACTAGCCAATGGATGCAATACCTGTGATGAAACTGGCATGTACTCATTATAGTAAAAATGCGGCAGAAAAAAGGTAGAACTGTAGCTAAAACATATGAGAAAATATGAACTTAGTTTAAAATAATATGAATATAGAAAGAAGCCAAAAATCAAAAAAGCAAGCAAGTAGTCATCAAAACACTCTTTAAGTACATATACTTATTAAGATCAGGTTTCCAGATTCAGTTTCAGACATGTTTGCATTAATGATTTTTGGATTTCAGTCCAAACTTTGATTACAAAAAATGTAAATATTACTTAGGCAGACATCCATGAGCAATGTAAGTTTTGATGGATTTGTGCTTCTCCCTCTCTATCTCCCCCAGGAGTCCTCCATTTCATTGAAAATCAAACAATCTTGTCCAACCATTTATTAAATTATTATAGCAGGGGGGCAGCTATGTTACATGGCATTTCCGGGACGGGGATGGCGGGACAGCAGGTGACGTGTTTCAGAGATGGCAGTCCAAGGGCCAATTTTGGGAGATGGCAGGGGGACAGCAATATCAATATATATATATATATATATATATATATAGAGAGAGAGAGAGAGAGAGAGAGAGATACTCAAATTTCTACTAGTTAACAGATAGAAGTATAACATCAGTAATATAGCATGACTTAGTTAAAATGATGCTGGATGATGTCTGCAGAAACCTGCATCCCAACCACATTCCAAAGAGAAATTGTTTGTCTGCACTTCTCACACAATACTACACTGTACCAGACCATGGCCAATGCACCTTAAATGTATTTTGCAACAGACAATAATAACTTACTCTAATACCATATCCTATGAACCTGAATCATGCTATATTTATTGCTGTTATGCTACTGTTGCTTCTGTCACTGCTGTCATGATTAATTTTATTGTTGTTATACTTCTGTCATGATATATTTATTGCTGCTGTTGTAATGCTGTCATGTTATACTGCTGTTATGATGCTGTCATGACATATTTAACAATCTTTTTTAAATATTATAAATGATTTTCTTTTTAAACATTGTAAAAATTTGCCTAGTCATCAGGGACATCTCAAACATTCCCACAGCATTTCCTATTTCAGGAACCTTTTGAAGATTTGAAGATTTTTGGGGATGGTCAGGGGGCATCCCCTACTGTCCTGACCATCCCCTGCTGTCCTGATGTACCCGAAACGCCATTGGGGATGAGGACGGGCGTTTGATGGCCTGGGACGCATCCACGTGGAACACTGGTTAATACAGGTAGCTCAATTGAAATGGTGACTGTGCACCAAACCTTTTCTTTGAAACAAGATATGTAAAGGACATCTTAGATAATAACCTTTATTGGGCAGATTCAAGGCATGAGCAACTTAACTAATTAACTTTTAAATCTGGAATTATACAAAAAAAAATTGCTAATAGCTTTAAAGTTTAGCCTCTTTACTTTAATATCATCTATTTGCATGAGCCAGTACGTTAACATAGTTACATACCCATTATCCTCACTAAAATTCTCTTCAAATATGGTGTTTATCTCACTTGTAACTTCATACAATTATGCACATATTCCATATATGTCATATGTTAAAACAAATATTCAAAAAATGAACATCTCTTTTGCACAAAAGAATGGACATGATATGATCTCTAATTCAAATCACATATCATAATTATATTCTTCAGACATGGAAGGTCACCCTGTAAGGTTATAATCTCATATCACAAATCATTATATGGAATATTAAGCTCTAGACTACTAACATTCTCGATCTTTACCATAACATTAGAGCGAGAAATGGACCTCCTTCCTAACCACTTGTATCCTATACCACTTGTGCTCCCAGATGTGTGGAGATGGATCCATTCAAGGGGCTTCTTGTCAAGATCTCTCTAAAGGTTAGAAACAAAAGATTGAGGCACCAGTAGACTATGAAAAAATTGCTTTAAAGTGCAGAAAATAGTTTACAAGTTTCAACTATGCACCACACCTCAGATTGCCATAAAAAGCTTGTTTCTGAGCAGGGAAGTTTTACACCACATGCAAAACCCACTTGGTGGTCTAGTACTGAGTCTCAACACTTTGTTATCGCCCTTGGTGATATCCCTGAGAAGGAACCTCGACATCATCCTTCAGATAGGTTTCCCCCTTCTGGAACTTCCACTTCTCTTGATCTACACGATTACTCTAGTGTTGCTCATTTGGTCTTCACCTGAGCAAGAGGATTTCTCAGAGAGCAAATCCCCAAGGAAAAGATTCTAGGAAATCAGTGAGTTTGAAAGCAAAGCTAGTTTCAAAAATGGACACATCAAGAAGCAAAGCAAAAAGCCCAAGGAAAGATGTGAAGCATATGACCTTTACCAAGTCTAAATTGTAATAAAGTCATTGTCTGATCAGGATTGGACTAAGGTAAAAGAGAAAAAGGATCCTTCTCTAAGAAACGATAAGCGTCAGATGTCTTTAAGATCGTCCAAGGACAAAAATGGAAAGTATTAGCTAGAACTATAAGTTCATTTATCCCCAAAAGATTTGGGTCAAGTTTCTTTTGTTTATTAGCACCCTTGTTATAAGGGTCAATGTCAAATCAAACGTTCAATTTTTATTGCTTTTATAAGAGGGAGTTGACCCCAAGTCCACAATTTGCCTATCATAAAATAAATTAACAATATTAAGATTAAAATATAAACATGATATTAATCAATAACAAATAATTAAAAAATTAGTTATAAATTGTTAACTTAATTAATTAATTAAATTTTAAAAATTAACACTTTACTTTAAAATTAAACATATTAAAATTGCTAAATCAAAAAAAATCACTTTTATTATTTATATTAAAAATTAGAAGTAAAACCAAAATAAAATTAAAAAATCACTATCAAACATGGAAACCAAAAAAGTTTTTAAACCTAAACAATAATTATTTAAAAAATAAAACCTAAAAAGTAAAAAGAGTTGGGTCAAGTGTTCTATGCAGAAGCAATTCGGAATGATAGCATCAAACACCGCAAGAAAAAAACAAGGGTGGCAAAAAAAAAACAGCAGAGAGGATGTCTGCTAATCATAGGTTCTACTGACATGAGCTTTTGTCAAAAGAATTTTCTGCATAGAAAGTTCAATACCTTGTCTCAATCATTCTTCAATAATTATGTTTCACATTTGGCATTGTGTGAAAGATTCAAGGCCTGATCTAAGTAAGAAACAGGAAGGTCTAGGAAAACAAAAGGGCCCAATCTAAGAAATAAACAGGTAAGGTTTCTCATTTACTAACAGGAAGAAAAAAAGAAAAAGAAAAAATGATTTGTCTAAGACCCTTCGCTCACACCACTTAAGCTTTGCTCCACCTTCCAGCCACTTGTGTTGTATTTTACAATCTGCTTGTGATTGCATTTATTGAAAAAATAGAGTTTTTATTATGTTTTAGGGTTTTTTTTTTAAACTGTCCTCAATATAGCACAGATGATTAGATCATCATATCTAGATTTATTAGCTGCAGCATATAGCTTGTTCACATGTTGGGTATGTGTGGGCTT